>JAMPIV010009747.1:97500-243668 GCA_024509875.1 Oreohelix idahoensis
ACAGAAAGGAGGACACAAGACAACAGAAAAGACAGGACAACAGAAAGGAGGAATAAAGACAACAGAAATGAGGGCACAAGACAACAGAAAGGAGGACACAAGACAACATAAAGGACACAAGACAACAGAAAGGAGGACACGGGGCAACATAAAGGAGGACATAAGACAACAGAAAGGAGGACACAAGACAACAGAAAGGGGCACAAAAACAACAGAAAGGAGGACACAAGACAACAGAAAAGGAGGACACAAGACAACAGAATGGACACAAGATAACAGAAAGGCGGACACAAGGCAACATAAAGGAGGACACAAGGCAACATAAAGGAGGACACAAGGCAACAGAAAGGACACAAGACAACAGAAAGGAGGACACAAGACAACAGAAAGGAGGACACAAGACAACAGAAAGGAGGACACAAGACAACAGAAAGGTCACAGGACAGCAGAAAGGAGGACACAAGGCAACAGAAAGGACACAAGGCAACAGAAAGGCAACAGAAAGGAGGATACAAGACAACAGAAAGGAGGACACAAGACAACAGAAAGGACACAAGACAACAGAAAGGAGGATACAAGACAACAGAAAGGAGGACACAAGACAACAGAAAGGAGGACACAAGACAACAGAAAGGAGGACACCAGACAACAGAAAGGAGGACACCAGACAACAGAAAGGAGGCCACAAGGCAACAGAAAGGAGGATACAAGACAACAGAAAGGAGGACACAAGTCAACTGAAAGGAGGATACAAGACAACAAAAAGGAGGACACAAGACAACAGAAAGGACACAAGACAACAGAAAGGAGGGCACAAGACAACAGAAAGGACACAAGGCAACAGAAAGGAGGATACAAGACAACAGAAAGGAGGATACAAGACACCAGAAAGGAGGACACAAGACAACCGAAAGTAGGGCACAAGGCAACAGAAAGGAGGACACAAGACAACAGAAAGGAGGACACAAGACACCAGAAAGGACACAAGACAACAGAAAGGAGGACACAAGACAACAGAAAGGACACAAGACAACAGAAAGGAGGACACAAGGCAACAGAAAGGACACAAGACAACAGAAAGGAGGACACAAGGCAACAGAAAGGAGGATACAAGACAACAGAAAGGAGGACACAAGACAACAACAAGGCTACAAGACAACAGAAAGGAGGACACAAGACAACAGAAAGGACACAAGACAACAGAAAGGAGGACACAAGGCAACAGAAAGGAGGATACAAGACAACAGAAAGGAGGGCACAAGACAACAGAAAGGAGGACACAAGACAACAGAAAGGAGGACACAAGACAACAGAAAAAACATATGAGATAAACTTACCGGGAATTGAACCAAGGACCATTGAACACAGCGCCATCGCCTTGCTGCGAAAGTAAATCATGAAAGGACGTACAGCCAGGTTGCAAAATTGGCTGTGCGTCATTTCACGATTTACTTTCACAGACCTGGCGAGGACATTTGAAGGAGTGTTGTCGAAGACCTATCACCTCCTTATGGGCGAGGGACATTTCTTTTCTGTCAATGTCTAGTGTAACCTGAGATTTCTCCCTCATTTACGCAAAAAAAAAAAAAAAAAAAAAAAAAAAAAAAAACTTTCACAGAAAGACCTATCACTTATATTTCTTTTCTGTTGTCTAGTGTCCCCATTCTGTCCAACGAGTGCCTGTTAATTGCCTATATTTATTTACTTACTTATTTATGTATTACTCACAGGACTCAGGTTTGTTTCTCTAAACTTTAGAAAATAATTCCGCGTTTCAGTGCATTGTTGTCGTGCAGTTAAACTATAAGTAAATCCTGCAGTGTGTTTTATTTTGATTCCGCAGCAGTGAATCATTCATTTACCATTTCCTCAAAACCGTACATCTTATGCTCCGTGCCGTAACCGCGGGGTTTCTGAACAGACGAATACTGTAAAGAAAAGCACTACTGCTTTATCATGCATGTCGTAAAAGGCGACTAACATTGTAGGTTGGGTATGGGGCTGGTAACTTCATCATGTAAAACAATTTTATAGAGAGACCAAACCTGAAGGACCCTTGGCTTTGACACAGGCTTCCTTGCTGAGGGTCCGATTGGTCAAATGATTAGAGAGCTTGCCACTCGCGACAAAATTACCGAAGTATGAGTTAGCAGCCTCATAGAATCACGCTCCCGGCTATAAATGGATACCTAAGTCTGCTCTTTGTTAAGGAAGGCAAAGGCAACTAAGACGGGAACTGGTCAGCCCAATCCATAAACCTGAACGTGCTATAAGTGCAGTCTTTAACACTTCACTCCCCTAATGCAGTTTCTTCTGATACTACCTTTTTTTCCCCTGCAATTTGTGGCTGTGTGCTCTCTAACTAGCCAGGGAAAAAATAAAAAAAGAGATTAATGAATAATGTATTTGTTGTGAACACGTTTTCACATTGATAGACAATGCACTTGAGATTTCTTAAGAGGATACCATGTGTACACATTTTAGTCATATTTCTCAGGTATTCTTGGGAACAATGCGTCTGGGATTTCTGACCACATTCCTCTCTGACCCATTAATTTCCGGGTTTACAACGGGTGCAGCAATTCATGTCTTTTCCAGCCAAATCAAGTCTGCCTTCGGAGTCAAAGTTCAGCGATTCAGCGGTCCTTTGAAGCTTATTTTTGTAAGTGACATGGATTTTCATCATCATCATCATCAACGCTATCATCCTCATAAGCATATCAACATTATCATCATCATCATCACCACGACCAACATTTTCATCATCATCGTCGTCATCATCATCATTATCATTATCATCAACATCATTATGAAATCACACATATAATCATCCTGAAGCTTTTTTCTCGTATGCGGGTTTTGCCTTCTTGTAGCGAGGCACTACACTTAGAGTCCTAGACTTAAGTCCGTTGGTTATATCATAGCGCAATTTGCCATTCAAAAGTAAATGAATTCCGTTAACTTAAATAAAGTGCCGATAGCTACCAAATCCTGAGAAGGATTAATAGTACCTATCTGCTAGCCTGGCAAAGCCCTGAAAAGGACTTGTCCTGACAGGTACTGCTGGCTACTCCTCACACGGAAGTTGCTAATTGCTTCATATAAAAACTAGAACAATCAGTATGGCTCAAATATACAGGTAAAAGAACGAGCAATACATATAAAGCTGAGGTAAAGCAGATTAGCGGAACTGCTGTTTCAAACATTTAACATACACTCTCACGCATAAACGTATGCACAATCATGTATACGCACTCATGTAAACACACTCATGTATACACATTCATGCACGCTGACGCATATGTACATACGTATAGACGCATACTTGTTTGTTTTACCATGACAAAATCTCCTTCCATCAATTTGCTGCCTCTTTTGTTCCTATAATTCCGAGAGAGAAGCTATTTATGTTTTATATTTTATAAATAGCTTTAAATATGGTATTTGTCACAGTATTGGTCACCGTTTTTGTCACTGTATTTGTCACCGTATTTATCACTGTATTAGTCACCTTATTTGTCACTGATTTGTTGACACAAACTTGATTTCTCCTACCAGTCATACAAGGACTTCTTCTTGAACATCAATAAAGCCAATATTGTGACGATCTCGGCGACAATAGTAGCTATTGTTGTCCTCATCGGCATTAGAGAAGGTATCAACAACAATAAATCCTTTAAAGACAAAATGAAAGGGATTCCGGTGCCTGGAGAACTCATGGTGGTAAGATACATTTCTTTTATTTCATGATCTTACAAATTATTTTATTTTATGTTCTATTAAAAGATGTCTCAAAATATGTTTGTCCTTACTCTCAACTCATCATTGTTTAATATATATATATATATATATATATATATATATATATATATATATATATATATATATATATATATATATATATATATATATATATATATATTATATATATATATATATATATATATATATATATATATATATATATATATATATATATATATATATATATATATAAGATATAATATATAATATATATATACACTTATATATATATATATATATATTATATATATATATATATAAATAAATAAATAAATAAATAAATATATATATATATATATATATATATATATATATATATATATATATATGAGGGGCATTCACAAAGTAATGCACCACATCGATTTTCTCAGCTAATAATAAAGATAGAAGCATGAAATTTTGCACACTTCAAATATGGCATGTGCCAATTGTGTGCACCAAATTGCACCGCAACCAGCCAAATAATACGGCTGCCCTAAACCGTTGAAATGGAGCGTGTTAGCAACTTGCGTTATAAACAGTGAATTGTGATAGAATTTCTCGTTGCAGAGAAGGAAACTGTTGTGGACATTCACAAGCGTCTATGTGATGTGTATGGAAGTTTTGCAGTCGACAGGAGTACAGTCAGTCGCTGGGTTCAGAGAATCAAAGAATCAGGAAGTGGAGATACGGAGCTGCTTGATCGGCCGCGCTGTGGTCGTCCTGCCACAGCCACCAACGCAGAAATGTTGAAATGCGCTGAGGGCATTATTCTTACTGATAGGCGAATCACTACTCAACTATTGGCCTTACAGCATTGGTAATGTCAGTCAGCATTGGGAGTGCAAATGCAGTTATAAAAACTCTCGGATTTTCTAAGGTTTGCACAAGATGGGTTCCTCGAAGTCTCACAAATGACCACCAATTGCAAAGGAAAGCAATTTCTTCTGAATTGTTGGAGCGTTTCAATGCTGATGGAGAGAACTTTTTGGCTAAGATCGTTACAGGTGACGAAACCTTGGCATATCATTTTAAACCTGAGACAAAAAGACAGTCAATGAAGTGGCATCATCCGCAATCACCAAGAAGAAAGAAATTCAAGACAATTCCTTCAGCTGGAAAGGTCATGATCACTGTCTTTTGGGACAATGAAGGTGTGATTTTTGTGGACGTTATGCCAAGAGGAACAGCGGGACCCCAAGATGCAGCAATAGTGAATGCAGTCAGCGACTCATAGCTTGACTGCCTGCGTCAGGACCAGCGAACCAGAGCTGGTCAAGACCGTGCTCCACCTCCACGTGGTGGTCCTGGAAACAGTCTGCAGCAGTGCAGGCTGGATGAGCGAGCATGGATCGAAATGGGAAGGCAAACCCGGTCCTTAAAAAATGCCGTGCAGAAGTCGGATGTGTCGACCGAAAGGTGCAGATATCACAGCTTAGGTGCAAACAGACACAACGCAACCACCGTCCTTTTCAGGACGAACGAAGAAGAAGAAGAATAAACAGCTCCTGAGAAAAACGATGTGGTGCATTACTTTCTGAACGTCCCTCGTATACATATATATATATATTCTCCATTCCCCAACATTGTCCTTACTTTCAGCATTTCGTTGATGTGTGTATTCTCCGTTTCTCAACATTGCTCTTACTTTCAGCATATCGTTGATGTGTGTGTATTCTCCGTTTCACAACATTGTCTTTACTCTCAGCATATCGTTGATGTGTGTATTCTCCGTTTCCCAACATTGTCCTAACTCTCAAACGTATGAGAGTTGTATAATCTCTATTCTTTAGAATTGTCCGCCCTCTCAGCATATTGTTCTCTGTTGGGGTCGTCCACATTTGACATCACACAATTTTTACAATTCCCTCCCCCCTCTTGTTTTTGAGTCACATTTCGTCACAAAAATCCAGGACCACCCCCTCACCATTTCGCGTGATGTCACAAATATCATAACACAAACCCCTTCCCTCCTCCCCCAGTTTTGTTTTTGGATTGCTGAAAAGAAAGAATGTAATCGAATGCAAATTAGCTAAGTAGCGCAGACAGAATAACAATCTGTTAAGTAAAATAGTGTTTAATTAACCAGGCTTTTACAAAGACTGCTTTGCTGGTCACAGGTTGCTAAATGTATTAAAACTTATAGCTCATTTGGGCTTAATTTGATTTCAAACAGTACAAAATAAATTAAAAGTAACAATTATGGAACAATAACTTAAGTTCTTACTTATGTTCAAGTTTCATAAAATAATGTTAATCTTTATAGAAAATCACCAAAAAATTCAAGGGTTAAAAGGTGAATTATTTATCCGTTAATTATTTCTTTTCGTTATTATTATTCTATTTGATGGATTCGAAAAAAAATCGAAAAAAGGTGATTCGTCTTACGAGGACAAAAGACAAGGAAGATAACCAACGTTGCGGCCTCAAGGCCTTCGTCAGGGAAAGGAAAGAAAGTGAGGGCTTGATAGGACACATAAGAATCTAAATAAATGTAAAAATATACATATTGTCGTAATTTTTATCTGAGAGGGTGCTGATGAATATTGGTCCCTTTAGAGTGTAAAGTGATATTGAAGGCTCTGTGAGAATAAGGATTTACGAGAGTGAGGTAGTAGATTCACAGGCGCTGGGAAGAGCGAGGACAGTCTCTTATTACGACAATATCTGTTTCTCACAGACTATTCCTATCTCTCTTCTAAACAAACAATTGTTTGTCAGTTCCAGTCGCTCAGACGCACTCACCGATTTGGTGATTCTGTCGCTCAACGTACATGAATACAGCCTACACAAATGGAAATGTTTGGAGTTTTAGGCCAACCGACAACCAACACAAATAAAGATTAATACCTTTATTATCATAAAGGAGTCACACATAATTGTACATTTACAGTCAAAAAATCAAAGGTTACAGAATACAAATATAACAAGGGAAGAGGGGTTTTTGAGGAGAAATGTCCCATCCACCGTTTCCCGTTTATATTTACTAACAGACAAGACCCGGTCCCAAAGACAAGAAAAGGAAGGGGGGGGGGGGGGGGGGGGGGGGGGGGGGGGGGGGGGGGGGGGGGGGGAGAGGTGATCAGAGATAGTCAATTTAACCCACTGGTAAATTTATTACTCTGAGGCAAGGGGTTACAGACAGAGGGGGGGGGGTGTAAAGGAAAAGCTAGGGTTCTCAATTGTCTCCCTTTAAATCAACAAATTTTACGGGAGGGGGAATGAACACAGTTACCCAATCCCGCTAGGAGAGATCCCGTACAAGGAATATAATGCACCTTAATACTAGGTCGAACTAATTAAAAGGGTAAAGAAAAGATAAATCTCCTTTCATTCAAAAAAAAAAACACACTAGGGCTGGCCATCCCCACAAACACACACGCAGACTTACCGAAAGGTGAATTCTGGCACTTCATAGGAAATACATCACAAAACAGCACTAAACCTTGGCTTAGGTAAAAGTATTTTCTTCCGTGTACAGCCCCAGATTAGCGGGTTGTTGAAGTTAACACAGTGTCCCGAAATCGCTGGACGTTGAAGTTTAACGGTACTGTTTGTTTATTAGATAAAGTTCCTAAAGAAAGGCACAGGCACTTGGCTAGGCGTGAGGTATGGTGTGGTTCCTAAAATTGGCACAGCTGGAGGAGATAACTTCTCTTTTTCCGTAATGTCACAAGTTAAGAAAAACACTGAGGTAAGTTCTTCTTCGGGGGGGAGGGGGTAAAATCCACTGAATATACGTGACAGACAGCGTTCAGGTAGATCGATGTTTTTTTCTTCACAAATAGGGGCAGTGAATAAAATATGTTCTGCTTCCAGTTTTTCTTTAAGGACTCTATATGAACTAGTATTTTCGAAGTGTTTTCTTGTGTGGCTTTATTCTCAGTTAAATTCAGAGGAGCGGGGCCCATTACAGGTCGCCACAAGTTTAGCTTTAAAAAAAAAGTTCATATGTAACTGGAGTTATCGAATTGAGTTGGCAGAACTCTGTATATAATTAATAATTGCTGGGATGCAGGTTGAATGATCGTTCTGAATGAAAGATAATCAAAACAAGAAATGCATTACAAATTATATTATAATCTGACACGCGATAAATTACAGTTAGCCTATTTACTTATTAGCGTCGTCAATTAACAAATCGGGAAAACTTCCCGTGAGTTAAAAATAATTAAAGCACATCTATCTATCTGCAAAATTAATTTACGCGTCAATTGTATTAGGAAATACTTTTAGCTGTAACATTAGTTTGCACTAGAACTTTGAAAATGGGTTTATTTAATAAGGTTAAATTTACACCACATTCCATTGAAATAAATTGAAATAACTCGACCACTGATCACTCGAAGCTAATGTATAAATTACCGTCTGCGCAGAAAGAATACACTCCAATAGTCACGAAGGTAGGTGGAATCAAGCAGTAATCCGACTATGCTAGTGAAACTAGGATTCTGTCAGAGCGAACGATAAAATGCAGTTTTTCGGAGTTCTCTATTTATACTTCTCGAATGTAACTTGAATAGGGCGTGTTAGGTTTTCGCACCTTTCTTGAAGTTGAGCAGAATCCGAGGTACCTCGCCGTTGTGTTAACCGTTGCGATTCCTTCGTTTTCCCCGGTCTACCGATTTTCTTCCGTCTCAGGCTTGCTCGCATGAGGGTGCGAAAAGTTTCTCGAGAAGCTAACTCCGTGAGCTGAAAGTTCCCTGATTCTTTAGATCGTGTACCGCTGCGATTGAATTCTGAGATCTGTCTGTCTTTGATGGTGCCACTGTTCTGAGAGCTTTGGCAACTCCCACCAGGCGGGGTGACAGCCAGGTAAGAAAATGATCTGCTGTTAATTGCTCTAGAAACAGGAGTGAGTCTGTGGCCCGTCCTCTTTTGGGCCGGCGTTAAGGAAAAGATTGCTATAAATCGTTCTCAGAGATGGTTGTGGGCGTGATTTTAATCTCCCATCAAAGGCCATGCGATCTCAAAGTTCACAGAAGATAGCAGGCTACATATTAATGATCCAGCGTGTAAAATTCTCGTGGAAATGCTGCATGCGGGTTACAGTTACAACAGATGATCAGGGGTTCTAAAGTTATGAGAGGCCAATATTCTGTTATCATCCATCGAGTCAGGGAAATTCATTTGTCATACTTAGACGTACGTCACAATCGTCCCCACTTTTGAGACATGGAAACTCGTTTTCATATTTCATTTATGACAATGAAGCTACCCTGATCGGGAGCTTTAGGATGATTGGCATCGTCGATTTTCTCCTCTTCCTCCGTGGTCCAGTTTCTACTCAAGAAATCAGCTCCGACATTCTGTTTTCCTGGAATATATTCTACTTTGAAGGAATAAACACTCAATAGCAAGGCCCAACGCATTATCCTTGCGTTGAATTCCTTATTGGCACCCAGGAAAGCTAGTGGAGCATGGTCTGTTTGCACCGTGAAAGAAGTACCATACAGAAACTCATGATGGCGTCTGATGTCATGAATCAGAGCGAGACATTCTCTTTCAACGACACTGTAGTTGCGTTCCGCTTTATTCAGTTTCCGACTGCCGTAAGCTACTGGGAATAGCATGTTCGGGTCACTGTCCTCGGCTTGCAGCAATGTTGACCCGATGCCCTGACCTGACGCATCAACTCTCAGTATGAAAGGTTTCTTAAGGTCAGGTAACCTTAGGATGGGGTATGCCGACAACTGTCCTTTCAAAGTGCTGTATGCATGTTCGCACTTTTCATTCCACATGACCTTATCAGGACAACCTTTCTTGGTGAGGTCAGTCAGAGGTGCTGTCAGTCCGTTGAAGTTCTGGATGTATTTCTGATAGTAAGCGCATAGTGATAAGAATGACCTGATGTCTTTCTTTGTTCGGGGTCTTTTTGCTGCCACTATTTTCTCCACGTTCTTCTTAATAGGCCAACTACAGCCGTGAGAAATAGTGTGCCCCAGGAAGTCCAGCTTTTCAAATGCGATGAGACATTTGCTAGGTCTGGCTGTGAGACCATTTTCCTGTAGTCTCCTAAGGAGCATAGCGACTGTAGCAATATGTTCTTCGTAGGATTCCGATGCAATTAAGATGTCGTCCATGAAATTATGGATGTGGGGACTTTGCAAGGGTTCTAAAAGCTTTCTCATCATCCTGGTAAACACTCCTGGTGCGTTATGCAGTCCGAACGGCATCACATTAAATGTGTAATGTCCTTCACTAGTGCTGAAAGCTAGCAAAGGTTTAACTTCCTCCTTGACTGGTATTTGATAATAACCTTTACTGAGGTCAATCTTGGAGGAAATTGTTGCCTTGCTGAGCTTGGTGAACAACTCAGAAGCAGTTTGGAGCGGTTCAGGCTGGAATTCCGTTACAGCGTTTAGCAACCGGTAATCAATACACAGCCGAACTTCCTTATTGGGCTTCTGCAACAGCACTACACTCGAACTGTAAGGAGATGTAGACTCGCTGATAATTCCTGCCTGACGCAGCTTGTCTATTTCTCCGCGAAGTGCATAAGCTTTGGCGTACGGAATGGGGTATACTCTGGTTCGAACAGGGGTCTCGTTTGTTAATTTCATGTCAAATTCGATGAGATTTGTTCGACCAGGTACATCCGTTAAGACTGCACTGTACTGCTGTAGTAGCGCCCTGGTTTCTGTTTGTTGTTCTGGTGAGAGATTGTCGCCGAACTTGACATCTTTAAAGGATTCTGTGGGTTGCAATGGGTACTCCATGCAACCATCATCATCTTCCTCGTCTTCCGTTGGTATGGCGACAGCCAGGAGATGCTCGGAGGATGGCACTGGTCTTTCCAGATATTTCTTGAGCAGATTTATATGGAAGACCTTCACCTTTCCTTTAATGGAGATCTTGCAATTAGTACGTGAGATCTTTTTAAGGACGGTAAACGGCCCTTGCCATCCGATGCGAAGTTTATTGCTTCCGGTTGGGAGTAGCAACAAAACTTTCTCCCCTGGTTGGAGCTCTCTCTCTTTTGCAGCTTTGTTGTATCTTTTAGCATGTTTAGCGCGGGCTTTCGTAAGGTTGGTTGTAGCTAGATCCCATCCTAGCTTTAGCCTTTCCTTGAGCTCAGATACATACTTGCTTGCAGAGACGACTGTCTCGTCAGCCTTTTGGTCTGTCAGGGACCGAAGTAAGGCTTCTAATGGCCCCTTTATAGGTCTGCCAAATAAAAGTGTAGCAGGCGGGAATCCCGTAGACGCTTGGGGAACCTCTCGGTAGGCGAATAAGGCAGCCGATATGTATAGGTCCCAGTCTTCCGGTTTCTCCTGACCCAGCTTACGTAACATGGTGGTGAGGCTGCCATTAAAACGTTCCACGAGCCCATTTCCGGCCGGATGGTAGGGACTTGTGTGGATATGTTTGGCCCTCAAGATCTTAAAGATCTCCTCCATTAACAGGCTACGGAATTGGGATCCATTGTCCGTCAACACTTGTTGAGGGAATCCCAGCCGTGTAAAGATTTGCACGAGGGCTTCTGCAACATGCTTGGAATCTATGCATGTTAGCGGTACAGCTTCGGCCCACATTGTGCAAGTGTCGACTAAAGTAAGGATGAACCTGTGCTTTCTTTTGGTCCTTTCCAGGGGTCCAATGATGTCGACAGCAACCCGTTCAAATGGAGTCCCTACTATTGGCATTTGCCCCATGGGTACTGGGGGTGTCAAGTGCTTGGGTGCTACCCGTTGGCACTGGGCGCAGGATTTCACATACCTGATAATGTCAGAGTTCATTCCTGGCCACCAATAGTGGGTTTTTATTCGCTGAATAGTGGCGTTTTGTCCCATATGTCCGCTAAAGGGAAGAGAGTGCCCCATCTCTAAGATCTGGCTTCGGTACTGCGTCGGTACTAGGAGCTGGTTATTCCCCGTGTCCGGGTTGCCCGTTCTACGATACAATACGCCATCCTTAGAAAAGATGTCTCCGTTGTGTCTGGGGTCCTTAGCCATGGGCAGTTTTTTAAAGCAGAGCTCTAGAGTAGGGTCCTTTTGTTGCGCCTCCTTCAGTTCGTTCGGCAACAAATTTGGCGCAGGCTCCCTCTCCTTCTTGGCTTGCCCTCTTGTGGTTACCGCTGCCACAATCGGCTCCTTTGGTCTCCCAATAAACACATATCTACATCCCAGGATAACTGGGTAGATAGGATCATCCATAATGGCCGCTTTTATAACTCCTCTGACAAAGTCAGAGTGTATTTCTACCAGTGCGATAGGAAGCGTCCTGGGTGCATCACTCCTGAAAACTCCACTAAGTTTGACGGTTTCCTCTGTCTCCTGACCTGGTTTGACTAGGTGTCTAGCAGCAATACAACTAAAGCTTAGTCCAGTGTCAAAGAGACAAGTAGTTGAATTACCATTCAAAATTACAGTTCCTCGAGTTGAGGGTCGGTCCCCCTCAGGTTGAGAATCACTAACATTGACTCTACCTCTCGAGGCTGTATGCAAACATCCAATGCGGTTTGGACCGGTTTGTTTGCCCTGATCAGACGTTCCTGGTGTAGGGGTCTTCCCTTTTCCTTGACCTTGGTGGCCGCGCTGCCACGTAGGCTTGGTGGGTTGATCAGAATTGTTATTTTGGGGAAATCGGGTTTTGTAGAATTTCGATTTTTCCTGGGGAGGTCTCTGGGTATTATTTTCTCGTTGGTTATAATTCTGAGAGGAATTAGAGGAATAGGATGACTGCTCCAGATTTTGTTTACGAGATGGCTCATCTGTGGGTTTACGTTTAGTGCTGGGAAGTTCGGCCATTGCATTGGTATAGCGTTCGGCCTTATTGAGTATGTCCTCAAGCCTGACTGCGCCCTGTTCAGCCAAAAATCTACTGGTTTCGTTTGACAAAGTTGCCTTTATCTGTCCCACAAGAACAAGTTCAAGTAGTCCCTCATATGTAAAAGGTAGGTCAGATAATTCAATGCACTTTGTCAAATAGCCCGTGAGACGTGAAGAGAATTGGGGGAATGTTTCCGTGCTCTCTTTTCGGCTGTTTCTGAACATTTGCAGAAATTTTCGGGCGGTCATTTCGAACCGCTCTAGCAAGGCCTTCTTAAGCATGTCGTAATCATGTTGGTTCGGTCCCAGCTTTGTGTATACGTCATAAGCATTCGCTTTTAGTGACGTTGAGAGTTTAAGTGCCCAGCGGAAACTCTCTAACCCATACAGATTTGCGAGCCTTTCGAATTTTTTTAGGTAGCTGTCAATTTTTTCGTTAGGGCTAGGAAAAGACTCTAAAGCAAAAGACATCGCAGTTAATTGGGCAGACTGAGTGCTGGAGAGATCCATTGTTTGAGACTGGGGCGAAGACGGCTCTCCATTATTTGAAGTAGAGGCACTCCGACTCTCTAAAGCCTTGAGCGCTAATTCATGCTGTCTTTCCTTGTCTCTCTCTTCGCGTTGTCTCTCCTTCTCTCTTTCCCTGCGGGCGTCCATCTCTGCCTCAATTTTCTTCTGCTCCAATTGACGATCGTCCGCTTCTTTCTTCCTAGCTTCTGCCCTCTCTTCCTCCGCATCATACCTTTGCAGTTCCTGGTTGATAAACAGATTCGCAGCTTCTGTGTCTAGTCCTGAGTCCTTGGCCTCTTGCCTCAAAAGGGATCTTATCCTAATTCTCTCTGCCATTGTCAAAGAACCAGATGCTTCTAAGACTAGAGAATAGTAAGATGGAACAAGAAGGGGAAAAAACTCAAAGCCGCTACGAGAAAACCCAAAGTAAAAAAAAATTTACTTAATGACCTCGTGTGTTAACTTATCGCCGCTATTATTGTCACTTAAGACTCGTAACGCAAGCAACTATGCCAATTAAATTGGTAAGTTACACTAGAAAAGATTCTACTCTTACTAACAGTAGAGAAAGATTTATATTAAAACAATTTAAATCGAAACAAAAAAATTTTCCCAGAAAATGTTAATTCTCTAACAACAAACTCCGTCCCTGAAGACAATTTTGAGATGAGACGTAGTTAACTTAATTTTAAAAAATCAGAACAATCCGTCTTTAGCTTAGCTCAACTCAAACGCTTCATAACCTTTAGTGATTGTAAAACAATCACGCAGTCCCAGCAATTATATAACCAAAAATTTTTATAATTCCCTCTGCCAGAGAATAGAAAGGTGACAAATCTTTTATTATCACTAACTGCCTGTTCCTGTGGAAAAACAAACCTGTCTTAATTATTGTGTGGTTGGCCCAAATACTGAACGGCTTGGTCTAGGGGAAGTAATACTTTTAAAGATTATACCCTACTTCACAAAGACAATCAATCACACTCTATTTTAACTAGGTTCAGAATCTCGAACGAGCTGACCATATATTGTCGTAATTTTTATCTGAGAGGATGCTGATGAATATTGGTCCCTTTAGAGTGTAAAGTGATATTGAAGGCTCTGTGAGAATAAGGATTTACGAGAATGAGGTAGTAGATTCACAGGCGCTGGGAAGAGCGAGGACAGTCTCTTATTACGACAATATCTGTTTCTCACAGACTATTCCTATCTCTCTTCTGAACAAACAATTGTTTGTCAGTTCCAGTCGCTCAGACGCACTCACCGATTTGGTGATTCTGTCGCTCAACGTACATGAATGCAGCCTACACAAATGGAAATGTTTGGAGTTTTAGGCCAACCGACAACCAACACAAATAAAGATTAATACCTTTATTATCATAAAGGAGTCACACATAATTGTACATTTACAGTCAAAAAATCAAAGGTTACAGAATACAAATATAACAAGGGAAGAGGGGTTTTTGAGGAGAAATGTCCCATCCACCGTTTCCCGTTTATATTTACTAACAGACAAGACCCGGTCCCAAAGACAAGAAAAAGGGGGGGGGGGGTGATCAGAGATAATCAATTTAACCCACTGGTAAATTTATTACTCTGAGGCAAGGGGTTACAGTAAAGGGGGGGGGGGGGGGGTAGAGGAAAAGCTAGGGTTCTCAATTGTCTCCCTTTAAATCAACAAATTTTACGGGAGGGGGAATGAACACAGTTACCCAATCCCGCTAGGAGAGATCCCGTACAAGGAATATAATGCACCTTAATACTAGGTCGAACTAATTAAAAGGGTAAAGAAAAGATAAATCTCCTTTCATTAAAAAAAAACACACTAGGGCTGGCCATCCCCACAAACACACACGCAGACTTACCGAAAGGTGAATTCTGGCACTTCATAGGAAATACATCACAAAACAGCACTAAACCTTGGCTTAGGTAAAAGTATTTTCTTCCGTGTACAGCCCCAGATTAGCGGGTTGTTGAAGTTAACACAGTGTCCCGAAATCGCTGGACGTTGAAGTTTAACGGTACTGTTTGTTTATTAGATAAAGTTCCTAAAGAAAGGCACAGGCACTTGGCTAGGCGTGAGGTATGGTGTGGTTCCTAAAATTGGCTCAGCTGGAGGAGATAACTTTTCTTTTTCCGTAATGTCACAAGTTAAGAAAAACACTGAGGTAAGTTCTTCTTCGGGGGGGAGGGGGTAAAATCCACTGAATATACGTGACAGACAGTGTTCAGGTAGATCGATGTTTTTTTCTTCACAAATAGGGGCAGTGAATAAAATATGTTCTGCTTCCAGTTTTTCTTTAAGGACTCTATATGAACTAGTATTTTCGAAGTGTTTTCTTGTGTGGCTTTATTCTCAGTTAAATTCAGAGGAGCGGGGCCCATTACAGGTCGCCACAAGTTTAGCTTTAAAAAAAGTTCATATGTAACTGGAGTTATCGAATTGAGTTGGCAGAACTCTGTATATAATTAATAATTGCTGGGATGCAGGTTGAATGATCGTTCTGAATGAAAGATAATCAAAACAAGAAATGCATTACAAATTATATTATAATCTGACACGCGATAAATTACAGTTAGCCTATTTACTTATTAGCGTCGTCAATTAACAAATCGGGAAAACTTCCCGTGAGTTAAAAATAATTAAAGCACATCTATCTATATGCAAAATTAATTTACGCGTCAATTGTATTAGGAAATACTTTTAGCTGTAACATTAGTTTGCACTAGAACTTTGAAAATGGGTTTATTTAATAAGGTTAAATTTACACCACATTCCATTGAAATAAATTGAAATAACTCGACCACTGATCACTCGAAGCTAATGTATAAATTACCGTCTGCACAGAAAGAATACACTCCAATAGTCACGAAGGTAGGTGGAATCAAGCAGTAATCCGACTATGCTAGTGAAACTAGGATTCTGTCAGAGCGAACGATAAAATGCAGTTTTTCGGAGTTCTCTATTTATACTTCTCGAATGTAACTTGAATAGGGCGTGTTAGGTTTTCGCACCTTTCTTGAAGTTGAGCAGAATCCGAGGTACCTCGCCGTTGTGTTAACCGCTGCGATTCCTTCGTTTTCCCCGGTCTACCGATTTTCTTCCGTCTCAGGCTTGCTCGCATGAGGGTGCGAAAAGTTTCTCCAGAAGCTAACTCCGTGAGCTGAAAGTTCCCTGATTCTTTAGATCGTATACCGCTGCGATTGAATTCTGAGATCTGTCTGTCTTTGATGGTGCCACTGTTCTGAGAGCTTTGGCAACTCCCACCAGGCGGGGTGACAGCCAGGTAAGAAAATGATCTGCTGTTAATTGCTCTAGAAACAGGAGTGAGTCTGTGGCCCGTCCTCTTTTGGGCCGGCGTTAAGGAAAAGATTGCTATAAATCGTTCTCAGAGATGGTTGTGGGCGTGATTTTAATCTCCCATCAAAGGCCATGCGATCTCAAAGTTCACAGAAGATAGCAGGCTACATATTAATGATCCAGCGTGTAAAATTCTCGTGGAAATGCTGCATGCGGGTTACAGTTACAACAGATGATCAGGGGTTCTAAAGTTATGAGAGGCCAATATTCTGTTATCATCCATCGAGTCAGGGAAATTCATTTGTCATACTTAGACGTACGTCACACATATACATGTATATATATTTATGCATATAGAGCTTGTCCTATCTAGCCCTCACTTTCTTCCCTTTCTCTGACGAAGGCCTTGTGGCCGCAACGTTGGCTATTTTCTTTGTCTTTTGTCCTGGTAAGACGAATCACCTTTTTTTGATTTTTTTTTTCATACCCATCCATTGAACTCCACGTCTTACCGCAGTTCCCCCTCATCTTTCTCGACTTATTATCCTATTGCAAAGATGAGATTCAAAAGATGTGTGCAAGAGAGACATGAGGGCATTGGACATAAATCCAGCAACCTTGGAGGATGAAGCTGCCTATCGCACCACGTGGCGATGGTATCTACGACGTCACCTCAGATATGTCGAAAAGAAGCTCACACCACTAGCAAAAACGTCAAAGAGAACAACAGGAAAGAAAAGCAGTTGAGAGCTGTCACCTCAGGGGTGCATTCCCATTGTCAGTTATGACTGAAGGGGCTATTATTTATTACTGCAACTTAAGGTGCTCCTCCATTGAACCAACTAGAAATCATTTACTTCTAGATCAATGCCGTTTAAAAAGAAATGTATAATAAAAAAAATTAACTGCTAATAGTTATAACAATTATCCGATATTTCAGCTGCGATTATAGTATTAATATAAGTCATCCACGAGGGAGCTGTTAACTATTGCGGATAAAAACTAGATTATGAGGTAGTAGGTTACAAAGTCTATTTTGTTCCGACATCATTTAGGAAAGAAAGGACATCGTTTATGAAAGAAGCGAGCCATATGACGTCACATTTTTCAAACTCTCCTTCCCCCTATCGTCACACTTCGTCACAAAATTTAGACACCTCCCCCCCCGCCCCTGACTGCGTGACGTCAAATGTGGATGACCTCGTTCCCCAGTGTTCTTGTTATTCTTCTTATCTTTGTGACATCATTTCTGACTACTCTGTAGCAAGTGTGTCTTCGTATATGTAATCTATTCTCAATAGTAGCTGAGATATCATTTCATTTATCACTTCATTTTTATCACGGACCTAGATCATTGTCGGAACGATTTTATCTCATCACTTTGCTTTACATCGAGAGTTCAGCGTGGAGGTCATAGGTCATATACCGAAAGGGTAAGTAAAATAGTGCAAATGTACTGTTGTTTTTCTCATGCTTCAGCATGTCAGGACTCTCAGTCCATGCATCGGAAGGTTCAAAATGGATGGCTACGTCATGAATGGAAAACATCCATAGAAGTTTCGAGTCTTCAAGAACTGGTGTGGATCTATTGTCCGGGTCATGCAGCGGTATGCGGTAATGAGAGAGCTGACAGTCTACCGTCAAGAGCACCCGTTGTGGGGACATTGCATGTGGATAAGGGAGAGATACTAATGACAATTAATGATGGCTTGTTAAAGAGAACGACACTGTTAATCGTATAATAGATGAATCAACAAGGCTAAGATTGCTGGAATTCGGCATCAAACGTAAGGCTAGCAGGGTTGGACGTATGAGAGGATACTTCTGGCGTGTAATACAACCAGTGCTTAACAGGAACAGTTACCATTCATACCATTCGAGATATGCTGAGGGTGACTGAGCACCTATAGGTTTGCCCGGAATATAATGATGTCGATTCTGTTCAACAATAACAGGATTCTTTTTATTGGCCACATGAGCTGCTGAACTTTAAATCAAAAGTACTCAGATTTATTCATAGATTTTATGCTAGAGCTTGACATGATGCTAGAGCTTGACTTGATGCTAGAGCTTGACTTAATGCTAGAGCTTAACTTGACACTAGAGCTTGACTAAATGCTAGAGCTTGAATAGATGCTAGAGCTTAACTTGATGCTAGAGCTTGACTTGATGCTAGAGCTTGACAATGCTAGAGCTTGACTTGATGCTACAGCTTGACGATGCTAGAGCTTGACGATGCTAGAGCTTGACGATGCTAGATCTTAACTTGATGCTATAGCTTGACTTGATGAAGGATGCAATTTGTGTTAAGTAATACGTTATCATATAGTTCCTGTTGGTCTCTGGGAGAGATGTGGGAAGAACATCCCTACTGCTCTCTCTAGCGTGTTTTAAAAAGAAAGAAATTTGAGATTGTGCATGAGGCTGACAATGTCATAAAGTAAAAATAAACGTGCTACAGATATTACCACGGCAACAGTCTGTGCTCTGGCGAAGGCTTCATCAAGGGAGCCATCTGTAACTGTGGCTCCATGACCCATAACGAGAGAAAAAGATGAGGATGATGAAAATGTCTTCGATATGAGGTTACTAATTAACAGTAATAGTTTCGATATAAAATTTACCTCCAACAGTTTTCCAGCCCTCAGTTTAACATTTATCAAGTACCTTCCAGACGTCATTGGCGAGTCTTTCGCCATTTGTTTCACGGCATTCGCTACGTCATTTGCTATTTCCAAGATCCTTGCTGACAAGCACAACTACGTTGTGGACCCTAATCAGGTTGGTACTGTCAGGTTTTTCTCTCCAGTCTATTTTGTTAGCGATTTCCTTATGTGTTTCCTGTTGTGTACTACTAATGTCCATATTGTGCGTCCAACTGGCAGAGTGGTTAGAGCTCTGGCCTATCGTAGCAAAGGATCTAGATGCCAAACGCGCTGCAGTCTATCCAGCTGTAAATGTATGGGGACATATCTGGAATCTTCATTATGTGACCACCAGCTAAGCGCAGTGCTACAGTATACATATGGGGAAATGAACTTTTGTCTGTGAGTTTAATTACACCCTCATTGACTCTTGAAATCATCCACACACTTCCAGGGATTCCCCCTGAGGTGAAACATGTCTAGAACCCAGCATTGCACGCTGAGCTTGGAGTAGTCACTTGTGCCCTAGACGTAACTCTGGCTTTTACCTGGTTGGCTGCATGTAAGAACATCTCACTATGGATCCATGATAAACATGGGGAGCTGAGAAGTGGCTCTGTGTAAGACATGCCGATTTCTTGGGAGAACTTAGAACCAGAGCACAGTATTTTAGCTCTGTATATTTTGAAAGCCCCTTGGATGGCGGGGAATGCACAGTATGCCACGCGCTTCTTCCTTCTAGCTTGGTACCCAGTGTGATAATTCATTAAGTGCAAGCCGAGCCGGAGAAACTGTAGCTCATGACTTCAATCCAATATGTTTCAGAATGGCAGAAAAGTAACAGGAACAGCTTAGATCTACAGTGTAGATAATACCAAGGAGTCTTCAACTTGGCATTGGCTGCAAAATAGCGAGAAGCTCTGCATTCCTAGTTAAACTACAAGAACAACAAAAATAAAAACAACAACCCAGCTATAAATGCGTAGCTGACTCAGTTCTTGAATTAGGAAAATTAAAGGCAGCGATGAAGGGAACTAGTCACCCTGCCTCTCGATGCTGGATCCATTATAGTGAAGTATCTAACACATCACTCCCCTACGACAGTATTTGCTATGGGACTATCTTTATCTATATTTAGAACTTCTGTCGGTTAGTTCCCTATAGAAAAACGGGGACGCAATAATGTTTTTGGAAATGAACGTTAGACACTAATTGAATTGTTTCCCTTAATATTAATTTTGGGTCACTAACAAGATCAAGGGTCACAATTTTGTTTTTACCCCCCCCCCCTCCCCCCACCCCCAAAAGAAAGAGAAAGTGCTGGAGGTGAGATGTATAGGTGTATAGAGGTACGGGAGAAAATGTACTGAAGGGAAGAGGGACAATGGGGGACATTATTGGAGTGGATGTGCTAGGAGTGAGAAGTATGGTGGAGGACATGATTGGAGTGGAAGTGCTAGAGGTGAGAGGTACAATGAAGAACATGTTTGGAGTAGATGTGCTGGAGAAGAGAGGTGTGGTTGAAGCCATGATTAGAATAGATGTGCTAGAAGAGAGATATGGTGTAGGACATGATTGGAGTAGATGTGCTGGAGTGAGAGGTATCGTGGAGAGCACGATTGATATAGACGTGGTCGTGAGAGGTACAATGGAGAACCTGACTGGAGCAGATAGGTTGGGGGTGAGATGTATAGTTGTCATTGGGTTAATCCGAGAATTAACTGTGGAGGTTTAGACCTGGTTGCTCAGATAATAATGGTGGCTCAGATGTTCCGCAACCAGGTGATTTATTCAAAGTTCAGAAATTGGTGTTTACCCGGGCAACGCCGGGTATATCTGCTAGTGTCCAATATGGCTTTACAGCAAACTCCATAATTTACCTTTATTTGAAAACAGGGGTGGTTTCTTCATTTTGTCCTGATAAAACTCTGAAGACTAATCATGCACATGTTGCTTCTTCATTTGCTCTCATATAGCCATGTATATTCCTCTCATAAAGTTAGCGGTCTGTCTCCGGCTTCTGTCATCCGCCACATAGTTTTTCTGTTAACGGAATTGGCGAAGTCATGCTGTCAATTGGTTTCTCACGTGGAGTCTGCATTCATGGAGTATGTGATCTTCTTTTCCCCTACAGTGTGCTGATATATGCGAGAATATGTTTATATCTTTTTAGTATTTATGGTACAAGCAAAAATATAGATTAATGGTTTATGGGTTGACCGCATGAGTGAGAATCATGACACAGGATGAAAGACAAAGGGCAGGATGTCAGACGTGCCTACGTGCTCAAGTCTAAACCCTTTCCAAATAAAGTTCGTTCATTCGCTCGTTCGTTCGTTCTTTCTCTTCCCCGCATAGAAAACGTATGTCCGCCCGAATTTAAAAAAAAAAATTATTGAGCAGTCGGTAATTGAGTCTGCAGCGGCCGGCTCTCAGACTGCAAATTATCACCAGCAGTTGCGGATCTACATGTTGGAGGCTCTGATGCTTGAACTCTTGGGGGGAAAAGGGGGGGGGGGGGGCTCTTTTAATTTTAAAAACGTGTAGAGGTAGGGGGTGGGAAAGAAGCGTGTTGTAGAGAAAACTGGACTTGGGGGCCCTGAAGCTCAAGCTTCGTTAGCTTTATACTAGGTCCGCCTCTGGTCACCTGCTCGCTTCTTGGCAAGGAGTAGTATGTTTACATTTATATTGACTCTGGGGCTTTCTTATGCCATTTGTTTGCTTCTATCACTTCCCGTAATAGGCGTACTAGGCGTATACTTAGTCAATAATCGCACACTTCAAATGGTCGTCTGTAATTAAATGTCTGCACGTTAGAACCTTCTTAGTGTTTGACATAGATGGAAGTGGCTGGATTTCAAGATAACGGTTGTATCATTACTATCATCATCACTGTCATCATCATCAATGCTTCTCATCTGGCAATGAAACAAAGGTCTTCAAAATAAAACATGACAAGCCCTCCTGTCCCGTGCTATCCCTTCAATGTCTTTCCATAATTTCGTGATCTATTTCATGTTTATCTCCAGTTCTCTTCTCCGTGTGGTTTTGTTGTGTTTGGTCACCTATTTCTCTTACCATGGGGATTCCAGAGCAAGGACTGCCTTGTATTGCGGTAATCTGGTTCTTTTTTTCTTCAAGTGTATGTCCTATCCAACGACAGCAGCGTCTCCTTATCTCCATGGGTTATTGTCTGGTAGTTTCTATCAGTTCCACATTAATAATCTTGTCATACCATTTCAATCCTTATATTCTGACCAAGAACCCATTTATTAAAGTCTGTATCTTGTATCTTCTTCTTCCTTGGTCCTTGAACGCTGGCTGACAAAGCAATCAGTGACCATCACCACATGGCGTCAGTAATGTTCTTGGCTCTATGTGTTCGTCATTCTGCAGTGCTGCATCGTTGTCCAGGAGTATGGTTCAGGATGGTGTTGGTGGAAAGACGCAAGTGAGTAAAGAGCTAGTCGGTACATTATATTTTCGTTTTAGATACGTGCATAAACAAAAACATTTACTAAGACAGACTGAGAATTGGCAGTCAAAATCACATTCAGACAAAAAGAGAGACTGAGTGAGAAAAGGGCAACAAAATCTCAACGAATACAGTAATTCTAGATGTCACATTCCACAATAGTGACCTTGTCATACCAATTCAATCATTATGTTCTCTGCAAACACCAATTTATGAAAGTATTTGATATCCTTTATGTTCCTTCAACTTTGTAAATACTGAAGCCAAAATATATGTGAAATTTCACATCTTGAAGTGATGCATCTCCGAGAGTAATCTGCTTATCATTAGCTGCATTTATTCTCACATTGTGCATATTTTCAAACCTAATTGATATGAACTCTCATCATATTTTTTTTTTTTTGCATCTGGCAATGGTTAATGGACAGAAGAGCCAGGTCATCAGCAAAATCTAGATCGTAAAAGCAGTTTTGACAGAGTCCACATTCAGTTTCAGTTGAATAATGTGGTGTTTCCATAGTCAAATCAATAGCCAGCAAAAAGAGAAATTGTGGCAAGAGGCATCCCTAACGCTCTCCAGCTTTCTTCTCAGATGGCTCAATCTTCCTTGAGAATTCTATATTTCATGTCTTTATATGTTTTTTAAATTAGTTTAGGGAACTTTAAAGGGGGGCACTCCATAATGCCTCTTCAGTTTCCAGAGCGATTTTCTGTCCAAACTGACGAATGTCTTTCCATAATCCACAAATCCGACATAACGTTTAATCCTTGTTCAACTATTATGTGCAGTATGTCTATCTCTTCTGTACATGATCTGGTTTTTCGAAAACCAGTTTTCTCTTCGCTCAATGCTGTCTATGGCCTCTTATAATCTCATAAGGACAGGACGATCCATTTTAATATTTTTTCTGGCACTGACAGTAATATTATTCCTATGTAATATGTGCTTTCTTGCAAATCTCTCTTCATTGGCAGCTTGCCCAGATATCCACCCTTCCACTCTGTGGGTATATCTTCAATCACCCAGACTTCTCCGAGTAATTTTAATAATGTCTGCAGTGATGACCTATACTGGAATGCGATCTTGGCCAGTGACTTTTCAATCTCCCAGATGCTATATTTCCACCTTACTTGGTTTTTCAAAGTTAACTTGCAGTACCTTTTCCACCAGCATGGGGGATCTTTTTGTTCATCAAAATCTTCCGTCTTATTGTTTATTCAGAACAAGCACTACCTCTTACTGCTATCAAGTGATTTCACTACTATAATACAACTGCTATAATACAACCACGCCAATATGATCACTAATAAGGAAACTCATGTACAAAAATCTGCAACGTAGAGTTCTGTATTGTCACATTTTTGTGTATTGTGCTGTATTGTGAGCATGTTTTTCACGTAATATTTTCAGCCAAGCAGCACTATTAAACTATTCTTTTTTAGATTCATTAACTTTATCAAATTTGTTTATTTTTGGTCCAAATCTATTGTTTTTTTTTTCGCGATTGCCTAAGCTGATGTTGGTGTGTACTTAAATATAACATTATATTCTTGTACATCTGTAAAAGAGGAGAAGAAGACTCTGGCGATGGATAGGACACACATTGAGGAAACCTGTTGATAGCATTAATAGGCAGTCCTTGTTCTGGAATCCCCAGGGTAAGAAAGGTAGAGGTAGACCACACAAAAAAAAAAAAAAAACACGGAGAAGAGAACAGGACACAGAAATTACGGATTGAGAAGGCATGGAACGGCCTTGAACGGATGACACGGCACAAGAGGCCTATAAGGTAAATGTTGCAGGCCTATGTTCCACGCGGAGCAGAAGGATAATGAGGATAATGATGATGACACCTGTACAACTGACGTCTATGTACCTTGTCTTTAATGTGTACAGATCGTGAGCCTTATTTCCAGTGTTCTTGTGGTTGTCGTGCTGCTTGCCCTGGGTCCGTTGTTTGAAGACTTGCCAAACGTAAGTACATACAAGTTAAGAGTTTATTGTCGAAGCATTAGCAGTCAGAAGATAAGGATGTGTTCAGGCCAAAAAAATAAAAATAAAAAAAGAAATTGAAAGAATATGAGAATGCAGAGGTGACATTTATAAAAAATCTAGTAATGTTAGTCTAAATAAACAGATGACTGGTTTAACAAATACCCTACATTCACCACTTAACGAGTAAAACCAGATAGATTACCACTGTGCGTACAGGGTTCAATTCCCAGCACAGGCAAGAACAACAACAGTAGGGTGACACTTGGGAGTTATGACCAAAGTGGGCTACTTCACCCCGCCCCCCTCCCATCGAGTGTCAAGGAAGTAAAATTACTGCTAAAATGGGGAGATAACTTCTGATGATCAGATCAGTTTACCTACTATTGTAATGCTTTGTATGGGGTTTCCTATCATTCATAAACATGCAGTCAATAATAAGAATAAATACTGCCACGATTAATGTTTGCACAGCACTAGAAATTTCTTGTCGCAATAAACAGAAGTTTTTATCCAGCAATGAAGATTTAATTTAAATCATCAAAAACAATAAATATGAAATTACAAACTGTACTGAATCATTTCAAAGCCCATAATTGAAGTCCGTGTGTTTCTGATCTTTTCAAAGCCCATAATTGATATCTGCATGTGTTTGATGTTATCAAAGCTCATAATTGATGTCTCTATGTTTCAGAGTATCCTTGCAGCTATCATCATTGTATCACTGAAGGGTCTTTTCCTCCAGTTCGCCGAGTTGAAAAGGTTATGGAAAGTGTCAAAAGTTGATTATGTAAGATAATTTCTTGTTTCATATACAGTATTCTCTTGTTGTGTGTTTTTGGTGTGACTATAGTTCAAGGCCAGCTCTAGTCAGCGATAGTCACCAGTGATATGTTTAATTAGGTAAGCTGTACATAAACTTTATATGCTTTGACGGTCGGCGGCTAAGGATCAAAGAAGAAAATAAGAATATATATATATATATATATATATATATATATATATATATATATATATATATATATATATATATATATATATATATATATATATATATATATAATAGTAATATTGAAAAAAGCCCCTTCAGTCATAACTGACTATGAGAATGCGTTTTCTCTCCCTGTTGGTGAGACAGGTGGCCCACAGCTCGCTACTTTATTTTTCCTTCCAGGTTGTTGGATTATGAGTAATATTTGAATGCTATGTGGAGAACGTAAAATGTCATCAGGATACTAACTCGTCATGTTTTACAACCAGACTGTTTGGCTGGTGACCTTCTTTGCTACAGTGTTCCTGGATGTTGATCTAGGACTCCTGGTTGGACTCATATACAACCTAGTGCCTATCCTGCTACGGACACAACAGTAAGTTGTAAGAATAGAAGCTTGCCCCATGATGTTACTGAATATCTTGTGTGAATAAATGATTGCTTAGGAGAAGCCAGTAGGAAATTTACGACATACGGCGTAACGATGAATGAATGAAAATGGCTTGAGGGTTTATGCATAATAATCTATATAAAGAAAAGGCAAAGTATGTTTCTATGTTCTTAATACAAATCCGCATGCCTTATTATTTCTTGAGGAATTTTGGTAGAGACTCTCTTTAGGTACCGCAGAGGTACGCCATGCAGTTATTTTATAATTTAGTATTGTAATTATGACTTATGAGTATTTACAGTTTTTCGTAACAAATTTAAACAAATCAGGGGCTATAATCATTAAATAAAAATTCATGAGCAATCAAGGGAAGTAATACAAATATAAAAACTATTGTTTTGTTTTTGTGACAACAGCCATATTTTACAACATAAGTTCAAAACTATTAACAATACACTTTTAATTTAACGGAAAATAAAAAAAAAAAGCAATGACTATACAATGTGGATCCGTCTATCCGAATAAAAGTAAGTCTCACCACATAGTGTGCTTCATTTTTCAAAGCGTAATACAAGTGCTTAACTGATCAAGGGAACCAATCAAAATTATGAATCAAGGAAAACAATCCAAATGATAAATTTTTATTAAACGTCGTTATTTACAACGTCACATTTCTTTATTTTACATTGCAGTTTAAATTATTTAAACAAACACTAATGCTTTATGCGAAAATTTAAAAAAAATGTGTTTATAGTATTTAAGTTACTATAACTGTTTATATCAAATTTAGTTACTTTTTATCAAGCAGTTTCTGTTTATTTTGCAAATATTACATAGTTTATCAGAGATTAAAATCTTCATAACACATCAGAAATGACTTCAGAAAAGACATTCAACCAAATAGAAATTAAGCAACAAAAACTAACAAATCAATTAAAAAAACACAAAATTTTAATTCTGATACCATTAAGTATAATAGAAGCTCTCACTCACCTCAGTCCCTACCTTGTAATCCACACCGCAGTCGCCGAGTGAACGAGAGATCAAGTGAGAGCTCTCTCTCTTCTCGATGACTATCATGATGGATCTAAGATTCGCCTGTGTCGATACACTACCTTTCTATTACGTTTATATCTCAGTATGTTACGTACTGTCCTTGGGCGCTATGACTGAATATCATAGAACCGAACTTGTTCTAATTAATTGAGACAGGCCACAAGTCTCTCTTTATACCAGTATATAGAGTAACGATTTAATTGGTCCGCCCCCCCCACCACCCCCCCCCCCCCCCCACACACACACTCACCCAAAATACTCCCTCTCCTATAACGCCTCGCCCATTACCATGAGTCAATGTGTTGTAGTGCGGCTTCGTCTCTTAGTCTCACACATGAAGATCTATCTGTGTGCACATAACATTAGAGAATTTGCGCTACCCCTCACTATCCACCCACTCCCCACCCTCGACCTAGATGTTTGACACACCCAATATAACTCGCGCACGTAGTCCTTAACAAAGTATCCTCTGTTGCACCTGTAATTCATTATCACCGAGCTGAGAATGTCTCCCCCTAGCCGCCCCAACCAGCTTACCAAGTAATTTATTATCAGTTGTGTGTATTTATCGATACTAATTGCTATCAAATAGTGTCTCATCTCGGTACCACGAAGACAGCCTAGACCGTGTAGGCTATAGAGACACCAAAAAGGCCAGCAGTCTAACGACAGAGCTCCCTTCGATAGTTAGATTGTGGATATCTAAGACTTGTGAACGCTAAGATAATAATAAGCTATGATAGACAGAAGCGTTGGCGGGTGAAGATTAAATAGTAAGTTAAGCTATATCCTAACATCCGCCAAACACTTAGAAACCCTACACACATGACGCGAGTCAGTAGTACTTAGTCTGAAGCTCCCTCTCCACCCATGCCCCCCCGCCCGCCCCTCCCCCCACCCTCCCCCCCCCCCATGCCTCTCCCTCTCGCGCTCTGCCGCTCCCTCTCTAACTCACTCCCCTCACCTCCCTCCCATCTCCCGCCCCACCAGAGACCACCTCCCATCCCTTCCCCGCCACCCCCCCCCCTCCCCCCCACCCCTCTCCTCATCCCCCACCCCCCCTCCCCCCCCACCTTAGGACTCACACCCCCCCAAGCGAGGTATCAGCCAGTGACGACACTCTGTCGCACCGCGGAGAACCTTAAATCGCACTGCGGGCTATTAGGGTTCTCGCTGTTTAAAGACACTCATTCCTAACTGTACGTTGGCACTTGTTTAAGATAGTCAAGCTGTGCATTCTGCTCTGTACGCTGAGTGACACTGACTGAATCGCGTGTTGTACGCGTCGCTCTTGATGTTGCAGAAGTATACTAGTTGTCTCACTCCCGGATTTCATATGAAGCCTGTCCTTGATTTAGAATCTAATGTGTAGGCTAGGTAGTATGTATACCCTCTCTTAGGCCACCCTCGCTCCCCCCCCCCCCCCCCCCCCCCCCCCCCCCCCCCGTCTCCTTCCCCCTCCCCCCACCTCCGCCCGCTCACACCGCCAACATCACGTCTCGCTCACCGCCCCTCCTGTCAGAGATATTGTTCATAAGTAGAGGGCGCGCCACGCGGTACCTTCTACCATATAATCTCTGATTTCGGTTAACCTGTTGTCTCTTGCTCTTGGCCCATTTCGCCGCTCCCCCACACACACATATATTATGTATCAGTCATATGCACAACTCATCACATGCACGCACCACGCGTATTTTAGTTGTACCGCAGTTGGAACGCCTATGTCACTCTTAGCCACTCTGTTACCTCGCACCACCTACTGCCTCACCAGCTAAGATGACGATGATTGCAGAATTAAGCAGCTAGAACCTGCCCGTAGGCAACACTCATGGTCGTGCACTGTAAACCTAAGTGTTTCATGATATACTATAGAGATGTTGATTGACTCATAGAGGCGTCTAAGTCTAAGTCATCTAAGTCCACTCACGAGTCAGAAATAGTCTAATCAAGTGTTCCAGGTTCGAAGTACTCTGCTCCTAGAGCCTCGTGACATAGGTGATAATGGATCTGATTCTAGCAGCGTGCTTAATGGTATTAGCAACTGCATGAATGTGGGTATCCCTAAGGACTCGTTGAAATTGGTTATGTGCCTTTCATGTTCTACCACTACCTTTGAAGCGCGCACAGATCAACGAGGAATTCTATCGTATGTCAACTGAATATTTCTCCGAATGAGACTTGAGCTCTTCCTCTCCGAGGTACTAAATGCTCCGACACACCGAGTTGTCTCGGATTACATACTCAGGAAATAGATCTGACATATACCTGTCTATAGACTTCCTCGCGCGTGTCTAGTTGTGATCTCACTGAGAGTTTGGGAATCTAGATATACTGTGTATAATTGTTATAGTAGTCAGGATAAAAATTTTAAGATTCGGTAAAACACCCAGAGGAGTGTGCGAGAGTTCCCAGGCTGGTCCTGTACCCCCCCCCCCCCCCCCCCCCCCCCCCCCCCCCCCCCCCCCCCCCCCCCCCCCCCCCCCCCCCCCCCCCCCCCCGCTCGGGTGACGAGTACTGTTGGTGCAGACGTGTTAGAGGGATGACCCAGTTGTTTGACCATTCCTGGTGATCCATAGTTACCGGTATATTCTTAACATATTACAGCGGGGGAGCGATATCCCTGGCATAAACCCTCATCCTACTCTCTCAAATATGCAGTTACCCTTGACTATATATAGATAATATTGCCACGCTTATTGTTAGAGCCCCACAGATTGCGTTCTGTCTAGGAGTGTGTTTCATTTCCGGGTTATGAGAGAGTGGAAAGCCATGTGTTTTGTATTTATCGTGTATGCTGCATGGGTGTGTATGGAGATGCTCTGCTCCACTTAAGTGATGAGAACAGATAGCGACCTAACCCAAGAAGAGAGGACAATGTCAAATGATCATGTTAATGATAAGTCCGACGTACAGACACTCTCCAGCATGTCACGCCTGTGTAACTCATAATGTCCTGTATACTTGTTACCTCCACACTGACAAGATGTGCCCATCTCGTAGTATCTAACAGAGTGTTCCCCCCCCCCCCCCCCCCCCCCCCCCCCCCCCCCCCCCCCCCCCCCCCCCCCCCTCCCCCCCCCCCCCCTACATATCCCTACTACCTTCAACACGTAGACTCATATTAGAGAGAGCATTCCACGCGTTGATCTATGTCTAGAGATACTAAATCATAAGATATCTGTAAATAGAATACTCGGCTGGTTACTCGTCCTGATATAGTAAATGGATCGTACGTTGAACCATGTAGAGCATATTGGATACTCACGTTAAGAACTTAATTAGTGACTATCGTTTTGCTATATAAGTTCGTGATCCCCCAGTCATTAGAGCTATTGACTGTTATACCGCATCTTTGATCCTCGTCATAGCAGATCCAGCCAAGTCGAGTAGCATGGATGCGGTGACAGAATACGGCTCCGAGAACCTAGTTCTGTGGCCGAACTCAAGCAATGCACTCCCCTCCAACTGATCTCTAGAGAGAAAAGGTGTGACCGCCCATACCCCCCCCCCCTAATCATCCCACCCAACTATTCCACTTGTCCCTCCATTCCCCCCCCACACAACCACACCTCAACACCAACCCACACGACGTCGCTCGCACTCACTACCACCAGCCCCTCCCCCACCGGCCCGAGGACTCAGAGACCCAGAATAACAGATTTCAACGGGGGGCTGATGGATCGTGGGTGGTGATAGCTTATAAGAGAAAGATATGTCTCTGGATTGAGTTAATTTCTCTATTCCAGCATATCTTTAACGTATATAATTTAGTACAAGAACCTTGCCCTCCTCTATACATATAAATATAAGTTTATACTACATACACACACAGCTTTGTGACAAACAAGACAAACAAACGTTGAGAAAACTACGGTTTTTAATTGTGTTTGGGTCGACCAAAAAAACTAAGTTAAGTTTCTTTTGTTGTTTATGTTCATTGAATCTTGGATCAACTTCAAATATCTAAAGAAAGAGTAAATACAAAAACAGGTTGACATACATATGAAATAGCTGAATAAATGTTTGTCCTAATCATGGAGAAATAGAACCTCAAAAAGTTTAATAACCCCAAAGGTCTTCAAAGGTAGCACTATGTTACAGAATACACAGTAATGAATACAAGTTACCTACTATATGGCTACCCAGTAAGTTAACAAGTTTTAAGCATATCACAATTTTGAGTTTAAATATGTCCCTGAACAAAGACAAATATTCACTCTCTCATTCATACAGTGGCACTCAATCACTCTTACCTACATTGTTGGTGATATCCCTTGGAATTTCACAATTTTTCTGACAATATTAAATGTCAGGATTCAATTCCAAAATTGGCCCCAGTCCATCCTCTAACAAATATAGACTAGGTGTGGTGAAACGCCGAATCTGGTTGTTGTTTTTTTACTGGAATGAAACAACTGGAGTCACCGCCACATAGTTGATGGTAGAAATAAGTGATCTTGGGGTTCACAGTTAAAAGAGGAAAATACTTCCAGTATTGGGAAACATCTGGTTGCTAAAAAAATGTTACGTATGATGATGATAATAATCCTATCAGCTGCTCTATGGCAGAGTGCCGATTCTGAAACAGCGTAAATTCTGTATGCTACACTTGAATACGACTGTCAGAAGTCGGGAATAAAAGTTATTTTAGCACACCCCAGTGGGCTGATAAAATTGCAAAAAAAAAATATGCTTGGGTTTGGTACGCCCCCCCCCCCCCCCCCCCCCCCCCACAGTTAATTTTACAAGTCTAAAATGTTTTACATGTATCGGTTGGCAAATACTTGTATCACAAATGAAATTGGTGACGCACACAAGCCAAGAAAAGACAACATTAAACCAATCAGTAAAAAGGGAAGGAAAAGACCGCTGGACGCCCTTTGATCAGGTCTTGCTAGGAAATATATAAGAAACTCATTTATGGAAATATGCTACTATTCTATTAACTTACATATATGCACACGGATGGGGACAAGACGATCTCTTATCCACTCCATCAGTCCTGTTACATTTAAAAGGCACACGGTGTCTTTAGCCTACCCTATCGCCCGTCGCTAGCGCTGAGTTTTCAGTTTGGAGGGAGTTATGCAACTCCCCCGCCCCTTGCTCGCGCTTAATGATCAGCGTACAATGTCAATTATCACAAACTATCGCCGGTCGTTAAGTAGCTATTAATTTGGTCAGCATCTGATAGTTTAGTCGTATTATTAAATAATAGGCACTTATGATAAATAAACACAATGAAATAAAACATGAATTCTTTTCACTATCAGTCGCGCCTAGCATATAATCAGTCAGCAAAAACCATCTCTTCTTGTGTGAGAAAGCGTGTGGTGAAAATTAACATTATAACTGAACATCTGGTATGAAATAGCTACACGTTATTTTATTTCACTAGTTTTACCAGCTAGAAAATCTAAGTGAATTATAATGGTACGCTAACACTTTTAAACATGTAAACACTAATTTCTATTACCGAAAAAACAGAATGAAAATCCCCATGAATGCTAATGACACATTTTCCACAATGGTTATAGAGTTACGTGCTTAGACTATCCAAAAATTCTGAGTGACAACTGATAGCAGGTTTAAGAAAACACAGTTTATATATCATTATGTTTCTCTGATCTATAAATGATGTTACTTTTCGCACTATTGTGTGTACCGAAGAACAGAAACAGAGTTCCCAGATAAAAGCTTACGCCCGTCTTCCGTCGAGTGCTTTCGATCGTCATCAAAAGACTTGTACGTGTAACGGGGTTCTCTAAGATTTTCTCTGTACGAATGCCCACTTCTGAAGATCAAAGAGCCCAGGGGGTTTCTGACTTCCCCCTGAATACGAAATTCAAAAGATTCTGTATTATTCACATGCGGTCTGTCAGGTATCGTATGATTGACAGATAAGCTCGCGTGATGAGACGAGGTAAACAAACCTAATTCGCTACCTGTTATTACGGGCAGGTCACGAAAGGTTGTAAACACTTCGTTTGCTTGAGTTCCAAGAGAAGAGGCGTGGATGAAAAAAATACGCTTGTGTAAGTAAAGACAGGCAGTAAATGCATGGTTTTGCTAGCAAATCATAGAACGCTACGAGGTCACAAAAGACTATCAGATCACTGTAGACTCATTTCCATTATACGTCACATTACGTCCGGGCTTGATGATGTGAAACCCATTCATATCTAATTTATGGAAACAGAACTACTGTCATCCGTAGCTACAGAGTCATTGCTATCCTCAATTGCATTATTCTCTTCATTAGTCCAATGACGACTCATAAAGTCTGCTCTTACATTCTCTTTCGCTGGTATGTATTGCACTTTGAACGATTAAACGCCTAGGAGAAGTGCCGTACGCATAATTTTTGCGTTAAAATCCTTATTGGCTGCTAAGAACGCTAATGGAGCATGGTCCGTTTGTACCACAAATGGAACTCCATATAAATATTCATGGTGTCTCCTGATTCCGTTCACAAGTGCGAGACATTCTCTTTCAACGGTGAAATAGTTCCTTTCTGCTGTATTCAGTTTGCGGCTGCCATAAGCAACTGGAAACAACAGGTTAGGAATGTTGGTCGTCTGCCTGAAGCAGTGTCGATCCAATTCCCTTCCCACTTGCATCCACTCGAAACACGAAAGGTTTCTTGAGGTCAGGTAACCTTAGAATAGGATATGAGGTCAGCTGGTCCTTAAGAGTGACGTATGCGTTTTCGCACTCTGGTGTCCAGACAATTTTATCCGGTTTTTCTTTCCGCGTGGTGTCTGTCAATGGCAAAGTAAGTCCGTTGAAGTTTTTAATGAATTTCTGGTAGTATGCGCAGAGTGAAAGAAATGAGCGGCAGTCCTTCTTGGTGACAGGTCTTGCTGCTGCTCGTATTTTCTCAATGTTTTTCACCGCTGGCCACATACAACCATGTGAAACGGCATGACCTAGGAAGTCAAGCTTTTCAAAACCGAGTAAACATTTGCTAGGTCGGGCGGTTAATCCGGCTTCCTTTAGTCTCCTGAGGAGCATAGTAACCTTAGCAATATGTTCTTTGTAGTTTTATCCGTTGCAATCAATATGTCGTCCATAAAATTGTGAATGTTTAAACTTTGCAAGGGTTCCAAAAGCTTTCTCATCATTCTAGTGAAGATTCCTGGTGCATTATGTAATCCGAAAGGCACAACATTAAAAGTAAAATGTCCTTCGCTGGTGCTAAAAGCTAACAGAGGTTTCATTTCCTCCTTGACTGGTATCTGGTAATAACCTTTACTCAAGTCAATCTTGGAGGAAATCTTTGCCTTGCTAAATTTAGTAAACAGCTCTGCTGCACTTTGGAGTGGTTCAGGCTGGAACTCTGTTACTGTATTGAGTAGACGATAGTCAATACACAGCCGAACTTCCTTATTTGGTTTCTGTAACAGTACGACGCTTGAGCTATAGGGAGATGTAGACTTGCTAATAATCCCAGCTTGTAGCAATTGGTCTATTTCTCCACGTAACGTGTTTGCTTTCACATACGGGATCGGATAAAATCTGGTTCTTACAGGTGTCTCGTTTGTCAGCTTCGTATCAAACTCCACGAGATGTGTACGACCAGGTATGTCCGTTAAGACTGCTGAATACTGTTTCAGTAACGCCTTAGTTTTTGTCTGTTGTTCTTCTGAGAGGGTGTTGCCGAATTTAACATCTTTGAAGAACTCCGTTTGTTGTAGTGGGTATTTGTTAAACTCTGTTTAGTTGTTAACTCATACTGGCTACTAGTTGTTGAATCACGCTTTATTTGTTAAATGACGTGAATGTCCACCAGTTGATAAATGTAGATGTTGGGACTGGTGTAGTAAAGTGTAACGATTGTCAACTCATTAAACCCAGCACAGTTTTGGTCATACAGGTCATCTTGTCCTGGAACGTGATGAGGCTCCGACAAGAATGTGAGTGTAAACAATGAGTGTGTATGTGAATGTCAAAACGCGAATGGTAGAATGATTCGATAGAGTTGACCGGTTGGTAGTACATCACTCATACTCACACTGTTCGAATTCAAGAAGTACTGGAACTACGGTGGTCTTTTTTATAACATTTAATGGGACGCACACTTGGACAGTACGTGTATGGTTACATGAACAAATGTCGACATAGACAGCATAATGTTGATCACAGGAATATCATCTTAAGTTAGCATTCATGCTTGGCAAATATCATAATGGAGCATTCGTAAATAAGCATTCAGAGTTCCATCATGTAAATCATCTGGCTTTACTGACTGGGCACGTCAGACCATAACCAATATATAGGAAGGCTCCTAGACCTAACCTCGTCTAGTGAATATCCCTTCACGTAAAGTTCAATATATATATTTTCCATAAAGATATAGGAATCCCAGACATGGGTTCTCACATGTAGCAGTGATCTCTTGGTTCATCGAGCGATAGTACAGGCATCCCTTTTTCTCACTCGATAAATACAAAGTATATGAATTTCAACATGGCTGTTCTTCTCTCGTGAGTTTCACTCACTATAGGACCCAGACCCAAAATTGGTCATTCGTTAAATGTCCTCATTTCTTCATAGCTTCTCTCATAGAGGTGATTGAATAATATCATACAATCTAGTGTTGATACATAGGAATGTCGTCTTCCTTTGAATAAATATTCTTTTCAAAAGTACCACTGTGCATCTGTTTATCAACAACGATGGCGAAGCCCAAGTTCATAATAAATTGTGGTTTTACCTTTCTATGCGAAATATAACTTTGCCATTCCTTGGCAAAAGAGAATAAACACTGGGGTAAAGTACATACAACATGTCTAAATGACTATCACTTTTCCCCATTGACTTATCGATCACTTTTTCGGCGATAGGCCTGCTACAACAAAATTCGACATCCAGACAGGATGACGGCCATGAATCACACCCCTTGCTAGCGATACTTCCGCTGCATAGCCTTTGACCTTTTCTAGCGACAACCAACATAGTTCGACTTAGAAATGTAAAGATATCCATATATAAGACAGACTCGTCCTACTCATACAAACACTACGTATAAATTCAGGCCATAGATATACTGAAGCAAGAACAATCTATTCCTACCCAGCCAAAGAATAAATCGCAGTAGGCCTAGACTCGTCCGCGGAGTCCGATCGAAGATGACGGAACTACTTTCAAGGGAAGTAACTCAAAAATGACTTCTCCTTAAGCACTTAAAAAGGAAATACTTTGATTACAAAATATTTGCGAACATAATAAGTATATAAATGTATTATATTGCAAGATAGTAAAAATTGCCCTTTACAGTCTTACCACACCTCCCGGGAAAAAAAAAAAATAAATTTTTTTTTTTAAATACATCTAGGAGCACGTAGAATAGGCTCACAACGCAAGAATACTGCGCAGATGAAAATATCAGGAATAACTATAATTCCTAATATGACCGGTGAGAATATATCTCAAAATCTGAGAGAAATTGTTTCTCTACGAATAAATGTTTCCAGGAAGGTGTGATGTACGTATAATACAATTCTGGTAATTATACAATGCATACCAAAAATTCACACTATAATCTTAAATTTATGATTTATGAAGAAACAATCATCAAAGAACAGCGGTGAATAAACATCAATAAACCGCTAAGTAGCGATACCATCATTCTATTATTAAATTACAAATGTGTATCTTAGTAAAGAAACAAAAAATAACTGTTGTAAAGTTATACATATTAAAAAGATCCAATATTTAACAGTTAAGTGGCATCATGTGGGCATCTGGACAGAATGTCCGCCATCACATTTTCTGAACCACGGATAGCTCGTACCGAGAAATGAAAAGGTTGAAGAGCGATTGCGTATCGAGTTGATCTCGAGCTCTTCAAGTTCTTACTTTGGATAGCCGTAAGAGCTTTTTGGTCAGTTTCCACTACGAAATGCGCGCCCAGAAGGAATCTTTGGAGTTTGAGAATTGACCAAACCATTGCCAATAATTCACGGTCTAAAACCGAGTAATTCCTTTCTGCAGCATTAAGTTTTCTGGATATATACATTACAGGATGCAGAGTTCCAGAGTACTCTTGCATTAGTGCCGCTCCAATCCCAGTGGATGAAGCGTCACTACGAAGAACAAATGTCTTATCTGTTGTAGGTAACACTAAAATAGGTGGTGATGAAAACATAGTTTTGATCTTCTCTAGTGAAGATTGGCATTCATGAGACCAGTGAACCATGTTAGGCGACCCTTTCTTTAATAGTGTAGAGAGAGAGGTGCCATGATAGAGGACAGATTCGGAATGAAACGTCCATAAAATTGTATGAGACCTAAAAGACTTCGCACTTGCTTTTTAGTCCTAGGGATAGAGATGTTAAGTATCTTAGTGATATTATGGTCTTCTGTCTTCAAGAAACCGTGACCTACTCGATGGCCTAAGAAAGCAATTTCGCTAAAGCCAATACAAGCTTTGGATGGTTTTGCTGTCAGGTTATACTCACGCAGAGTTGATAATAATTCAACTAACCCTGAATAGTGATCTTCCCAAGTATCGCTGAAAAGACAGATGTCGTCTAGATAAGCAATGACATCTGACCGATACGATAGGATTCGACGCATCATGCGTACAAATGTAGCTGGTGCGTTCATAAGGCCGAAAGGCATAAAATTCCATTGGAAAAGGCCTCTGGGAGTAGAGAAAGCGGTAAGAGGTTTGGCGCGTTCGGATAATGGAACTTGCCAATATCCTTTAGACAAATCAAGTTTAGTGAAAAAATGCGATTTAGAAAGACGAGTAAGTAGCTCTTCTAGTAAAGGCATAGGTTCAGCATCGAACTTCGTAACTTGATTCAATTTGCGATAGTCAACGCAAAGACGTATGTTATTGTCTTTTTTTCGAACAATAACCATCGGCGAAGAATATGCAGAAGTGGATGGTTCGATTATTTGTAAATCTATCATTTCATCCAACTCCTTTTCAACCTGTGTTTGGAAATGTATAGGGATAGGATAAGGTCTAACCCTAATTGGAGTATGTTCAGTTAGAACAATGTCATGCTCAATGACATGAGTTTGTCCAGGGATGTCAGTGAGGACATCCTGAAATGTTTGTAACATAGACGAAACTTGTCGCCGTTCTCCTAGAGACAAATCAGGAGAAACAGTAACGTCTTTCCATGATTCACTAGAATGAAGTGGGATCATTGGAAGCGGAAGATTAACATCCGAAAAACTTGTTTCCTCATCCTGTATTACAGACAGTGATGAGTAATGACCATGTTTGACATGAGAATCGTCCGTTGCCTGGAAAATAGGCTGTAGATAGTCAGGACGTTCATGGAACTCCGTAAGCATATTGATGTGGAAGGTTTTATGCTTCCCGTTGATATCGACGATGTAGTCAACATCTGAAATTTTCGATATTATATCGTACGGACCTTTCCAACTAATAAGGAGTCTATTTTCACGACAAGGTAGCAAAACAAATGCTTTGTCACCAGGACAAAGTTGTCGTAAAGTTCTCTTCTTATTAGCAAATTGTCTTGCCTTCTGCTTAGCAAATTCAGAAGAGGACGTTGCCAATTTGCATGCTTCTATAATCTTTTGTCTCAGCGCGATGACATACTCGTAAGAAGATTTTGTGTCATCGTCAATATTGTCAGCTGTTATAAGATCATGCAGCAAAGACATTGGGCCGCGCGGTCGCGCGCCAAAGACAAGTTCAAAGGGAGAAAACCCTGTATGTTCATTGGGGACCTCTCTGTACGCGAAGAGGGCCGCGGGTAAAACCCTATCCCAATCTTGAGGATGATCCTCAGTTATCTTCCCTAATAAGTTCTTAAGTGTTCTATTTAGTCGCTCGACCATCCCATTGGACATAGGATGATAGATGCTACTCAAAGATCTCTCTATCTGTAGAGTAGACATTACTTGAGACATGGTATCCGATATCAGTTGGGTGCCATGATCTGATAATATTTCTCCGGGGAATCCCAGCCGAGAAAATATAAGCCAAAGAGCATCTGCAATGTCAGCGGTAGTAATGCTCTTTAGAGGGATAGCCTCTGGCCAACGTGTGCACATGTCTACACACGTTAAGATAAACTGATGTCCTCTAGCAGATTTGATCTTGAATGGACCAATGATGTCTATCGCCATTTTCTGGAATGGACGAATAGGAATATCTGCAGCCTGAATAGGCGCAGCATGACGAGGACCTTTGGATTTGACTTCTTGACATACTTTACAGGATCGACAATAGATCCGTATGTCCTTGTTCACAAAAGGCCAAAAGAAAGCCGCAAGAACTCTTGACTTTGTACGGGAAAAACCCATGTGACCAGCACACTGAGAGTCGTGTGCATGTTGTAAGATCTTAACTCTCAAATTCTTGGGTACAAGAATCTGAGAATGACTTGACTTAGTGGAGTCTTGCACCATACGTACAAGTACGCCATTCTTCATTGTAATCCAAGATTTACAATTTGAATCTTTATTCGGATCACCTTTCGTTACAAGAGTGAAGAATTTCTTAAGAGTCGGATCTTCTTCTTGTTGTTTTATAAACGAGTCACGAGAAATTACCAAGGGATCATCTTGGTTATGCACTTCATTATCTTCAACAGATGAAGTTTCAGGCATATTGAGAGCTTGAGCTCTAGTGACTACCGCATTAGCAGATTGCATATTTTGATTTTCCCAAACGGAAATTTGCTCCGGAGTGCATTCTTTGACTCCGTGAATGCGACCGATGATAAGATCAGCGATCGGATCCGGCAAAAGACATGCGTGTACATCTCCTGTGAAGAAAGGAGTAGCAATCCTAATGATAGCGGTAGAGTATTTCTCTATGGTGCCGCCAAATGTTACGCATTTGACTACTTTGCCTGTAGAATGAGAAGGATCTATGAGTGACTGCCTAACCCCAATAGTTGTGCATCCAGAATCAAAAAGTACTGAGACTGGATTGTCATTTACTAAACCTTTGTGTAAGACAAGAGAACCTCTCCCATCATGCGCGATTGACGCAGGAAGAGCGGGAAGAGGATGCCCACAGCTTAAAGTAGACACTGTGGTTGGCTCAAATAATGTTTTGCATTGGGGGCACTGAGATGCTCTCCCAAAATCAAAAGCGGCACATGCCATATTATTAGAGTCATCATTATCTTTATTTTGTTTATAGGCTTCGTGGGACTCTTGCTGTGCAGAGTTCGCCTGGTAATGAGCTTTATGTTTTTTGAATTGTGCTCTACCTCTGTTATTATTGCCTCTGTACTTATCATTGTTTCCACTATTATAACCTCTACTCGGGTTTGAATCATAGCTCCTTTGGTTACTATCATCATATTCATTATAATGAGTATCTCTGTAATTATGATCTTGTTGTCTCCATGAAGGAAAACTTGGATAGTTTCTAGAATGACTTCCTTTGCGAAAGTTCCTGTAATTATGACCACCCCTGAATCGAGGGCTGTCAGCTCTTCTCCAGGTATTCGAAGAAGAACCCTGAAATGATTGGTTACCTTGGTTCTGATAACTGTAATAGTTACCTTTTTTATTAAACCTATTTTGAGGTCCTTGGAATTTGTGAGAGTGATTAGGGTTGTATGGTGTTGCAGAAGCAACTGGCATACCTTCTTTAACCTTATTGTTGCTAATAGCTACGTCCGGATGTGCAGTGACGTATTGGGTACAATACTGTTCCATTTCTTTTAGAGACTTAGGTTTACGCTCATGTAAGAATTCGAGGAAAGGTTTATTTATACTTGACATAATCTTGTCTCTGAGTATCAAGTCCATAAGGGCTTCATAAGTCTTTTCTGTTTTGGATAGCTCAATCCAACGATCAAATGTAAGACGTGTCCTTGCAATGAATTCTGAGAATTCTACACCTGCCTCAGGCACCATTGTCTTAAACAACTTCCGATAACCCTCTTCAGACAACTGATACTTCTTTAATAAGGCTGCCCTAATAACATCATAGTTATCTTTGTCAGCCTCTTCAACCAAACTTAAACTAGTCAGAGAATCACCTTTCAGATTTTCTGATAACTGGTTAGCATATTGTGATTTGTCCACATTATGTGCTCGACACGAGCGTTCAAATCTATTTAGCCAGAATGTTATGTCATCACTGGAAGGGTTGAACGCTGGTACCTTGACCTTGTAAGTAAAGGGTTTACCATTACCACCAGATGCTTGATTACCATCACTTATGTTTGTTAACTTTAACTTTTCTAACTCAAATGCTAAAAGTTCTTTTTTTTGTGTTCATGCTCTCTTATTGCTTTTTTCTCTTCTGCTTCAGCTTCTCTTTGTAATCTTTTTTCTTCTGCAGCAGCTTGTAATTTTTTCTCTTCTGCTTCAGCTTCTCTTTGTAATCTTTTTTCTTCTGCAGCAGCTTGTAATTTTTTCTCTTCTGCAGCAGCTTGTAATTTTTTCTCTTCTGCAGCAGCTTGTAATTTTTTCTCTTCTGCAGCAGCTTCATCTTTTCTTTTCTCTTTTTCCATTTCCATCTGGAATCTTTTTTCATCAGTCTGTATCTGCAATTTCTTTTGTTCATACTCTCTTTGTAATTTTTTTTCCTCAGCTTCTAATCTTTTCTCCTCAATCAATGCTTTTCTTTCTTCAGCAGCTAATGCTTTGTCATATTGAGCAACTGCCCATTCTTCTAATTGCTGACCAGTCTTATCAAGAGCCTTGCCTTGTGTGATAAAATAATCTAATGTAGACATCTTGTCTAATAAGATCAGTAATTTGCAAAAGTAAATAAATTCACTTTCTTAGTCTTAATCAAAGACCTTGTATGATAACTTTTTAACCTGTGGAAAATAGTACTTAACTATCCCAATCACTGTGGGAAACAAGCCTTACAAAGGTCTTGTATAAATCCTTATATAATAACAGCTATAAGTTGCTGGTTCACTCTATAATATAAGTGCAGTGCACCAGAAATAGTGTTTTATATCATCAACTGTGTACCTTTAGTAATAGCAATTAACTATCAGTTGATTCTTGTACATCAATTTATATGATCAACTATATTTTAAATAGTGTATGTCGATCAGGCACAAAAACAAAACAGTTATACAGGAGAACATGAAAACATTTGCGGAAATGAAATAAATGAAATGGGAAAACAATAAAAGATAAACCGCAAGAGGATAACAAATACAAATAACGCCACAGTATATAAATATAAATTGAGAATAGAACTGAAAGATAGAATAGGGTAGACCAACAAATTACAAACAAATCAAAAACAAACTAAAGAACAGAGGAATATTACAAAAACAACAATGAGTACAGTCTTCACAGCTAACACTAATAGCAACAGCTGTCGCAGCAAATTTTCAATCAAGAAAATTGCACCTATAGAAACGCACACATCAGACCCTCTATTACGTGGGATACTCTGCTGTGTGACACCGCCCAACCAAAACAACAACCCGCTGGATACAAACAAATATCACATATAAATATTTAAACATAAATACATAATTGCATAAATAGTATGGCAATATGATGTAAATAGAGTGTTGCAGAAAGAATGTGTTGTAAAGAAGGCTCAGTTACACTGCCTAATAGTACAGTACTGTGGTACTTTATTAAACAAATACTTCTGGTCTAATTATTTTAAATTCAACACAGAAATAGAAGCTCCATCGTTGATGTGAATGATAACAATCGATGTAGGACTTCTCAGTTCAATAACATTTCCTTTCGCAAACACTGTCAAATATTCTCCAGTCCTGATGTGTAATGTTCTATGTTTCAACCAAGCTTGCTGTGTAACACTGTCAGTTGTATGGCAAATGTCCAACGAACCAAATGTCAACAAACGCTGACCTAGTTACCGCATACTGTCGACAGGACAGGTCACGCTGACATCACTGTAGAGTTGTACTGCTGATGTATTTGTGTGTCGTAACAGACCCCAAGGAACGTCTGGTCTCAGTAGTTTACTTCTCAATATGGTCACTGTGCAGGTTGACCCAGGAAGCTGGCACACCAGTTGTTAAACTCTGTTTAGTTGTTAACTCATACTGGCTACTAGTTGTTGAATCACGCTTTATTTGTTAAATGACGTGAATGTCCACCAGTTGATAAATGTAGATGTTGGGACTGGTGTAGTAAAGTGTAACGATTGTCAACTCATTAAACCCAGCACAGTTTTGGTCATACAGGTCATCTTGTCCTGGAACGTGATGAGGCTCCGACAAGAATGTGAGTGTAAACAATGAGTGTGTATGTGAATGTCAGAACGCGAATGGTAGAATGATTCGATAGAGTTGACAGGTTGGTAGTACATCACTCATACTCACACTGTTCGAATTCAAGAAGTACTGGAACTACGGTGGTCTTTTTATAACATTTAATGGGACGCACACTTGGACAGTACGTGTATGGTTACAGGAACAAATGTCGACATAGACAGCATAATGTTGATCACAGGAATATCATCTTAAGTTAGCATTCATGCTTGGCAAATATCATAATGGAGCATTCGTAAATAAGCATTCAGAGTTCCATCATGTAAATCATCTGGCTTTACTGACTGGGCACGTCAGACCATAACCAATATATAGGAAGGCTCCTAGACCTAACCTCGTCTAGTGAATATCCCTTCACGTAAAGTTCAATATATATATTTTCCATAAAGATATAGGAATCCCAGACATGGGTTCTCACATGTAGCAGTGATCTCTTGGTTCATCGAGCGATAGTACAGGCATCCCTTTTTCTCACTCGATAAATACAAAGTATATGAATTTCAACATGGCTGTTCTTCTCTCGTGAGTTTCACTCACTATAGGACCCAGACCCAAAATTGGTCATTCGTTAAATGTCCTCATTTCTTCATAGCTTCTCTCATAGAGGTGATTGAATAATATCATACAATCTAGTGTTGATACATAGGAATGTCGTCTTCCTTTGAATAAATATTCTTTTCAAAAGTACCACTGTGCATCTGTTTATCAACAACGATGGCGAAGCCCAAGTTCATAATAAATTGTGGTTTTACCTTTCTATGCGAAATATAACTTTGCCATTCCTTGGCAAAAGAGAATAAACACTGGGGTAAAGTACATACAACATGTCTAAATGACTATCACTTTTCCCCATTGACTTATCGATCACTTTTTCGGCGATAGGCCTGCTACAACAAAATTCGACATCCAGACAGGATGACGGCCATCAATCACACCCCTTGCTAGCGATACTTCCGCTGCATAGCCTTTGACCTTTTCTAGCGACAACCAACATAGTTCGACTTAGAAATGTAAAGATATCCATATATAAGACAGACTCGTCCTACTCATACAAACACTACGTATAAATTCAGGCCATAGATATACTGAAGCAAGAACAATCTATTCCTACCCAGCCAAAGAATAAATCGCAGTAGGCCTAGACTCGTCCGCGGAGTCCGATCGAAGATGACGGAACTACTTTCAAGGGAAGTAACTCAAAAATGACTTCTCCTTAAGCACTTAAAAAGGAAATACTTTGATTACAAAATATTTGCGAACATAATAAGTATATAAATGTATTATATTGCTTAAGAACGGTAAACGGCCCTTGCCATCCGATGCGTAGTTTGTTGTTTCCTGTAGGAAGTAAAAACAAAGCTTTCTCTCCTGGTGGCATTTCTCTCTCTTTCGCTGCTGCTTGTATCTTTTAGCGTGCTTCATGCGTGCGCACTTAAGGTTGGTTGTTGCTAGGTCCCATCCTAGTTGTAACCGTTCCTTCAGTTCAGATACGTACTTGAATGCTGAGACGACTGTCTCATCAGCCTTCTGGTCTGTCAGTGACCGTATTAAGGCTTCTAGCGGGCCCTTATTAGGTCTGCCGAATAAAAGTGTAGCTGGCGGTAGCCCTGTAGAGGCCTGGGGGACTTCCCTGTAGGCAAATAAGGCTGCAGGAATGAAAAGGTCCCAATCTTCAGGTTTCTCCTGTCCCAGCTTACGTAACATCATGGTACGGCTGGCGTTGAAACGTTCCAACAGCCGATTTCCGGCCGGATGGTACGGGCTGGTGTGGATGTGTTTGGCCCTTAAGATCTTAAAGATTTCCTCCATTAACAGGCTACGGAATTGGGGTCCGTTATCTGTCAAAACTTGTTTAGGGAATCCCAACCGTGTAAAAATCTGCACTAGGGCTTCTGCGACATGCTTGGAATCCGTGCATGTTAGCGGTATAGCTTCGGCCCACATAGTGCATGTGTCGACTAAGGTCAGGATAAACTTGTTCCTTCTTTTAGTCCTTTCAAGGGGTCCTATAATGTCGACTGCAACCCGTTCAAATGGAGTCCCTACTATTGGCATTTCTCCTAGAGGAACTGGGGGTGTCCAATGCTTGGATGCCACACGTTGGCACTTGGCACATGATTTAACATATCTGAGGATGTCAGTGTTCATTCCTGGCCACCAATAGTGAGTAGATATTCGCTGTATAGTGGCGTTTTGTCCCATATGTCCACTAAAGGGAAGAGAGTGCCCCATTTATAAGATTTGTTCTCTGTACTGCGTCGGTACTAGGAGCTGATTATGTCCCTGTTCAGGGTCGCCCGATCTTCGATACAGCACTCCATCCTTAGGAAAAATGTCTCCGTTGTGTCTGGGGTCCTTGGCCATGGGCAGTTTCTTAAAGCAGGGCTCTAAGGTAGGATCCTTTTGTTGAGCCTCTTTCAGTTCCTTAGGTAACATGTTAGGTGCAGGCTCCCGTTCCTTTTTGGTTTGCCCTCTTGTAGTTACTGCTGCCACAATCGGCTCTTTCGGTCTCCCTATAAACACATATCTACAACCAAGTATGACTGGGTAGATCGGATCCTCCATTATCACTGCTTTAATAACACCACGGACGAAATCCGAGTGTATCTCCACCAGTGCGACTGGAAGCGTTATGGGTGCATCTCCTTTAAAAACTCCACATAATTTGACGGGTTCTTCCGTTTCTTTACCTAGTTTGACCAAATGCCTCGCGACTATACTATCAAAGCTCAAACCTGTGTCAAACAAACAATAAATGGAAGTCCCGTTCAATACAACAGTTCCTCGCGTAGAAGGCCTCTCACCCTCAGGTTGAGAATCACTGACCTTTCTATTCCGCTGCGAGGCTGTTTGTAAACAACCGATCCGATTCGGGCCGGTTTGTTTTCCCTGATCAGATATCCCTGGCGCAGGGGTTTTCCCTTTGTCGTATCCTTTCTGGCCGTGTTGCCATGGGAGTCGCTTGGGATGATCATGGGTTTCGGTGGGATATCGGGTTTTGTAGAATTTAGATTTTTCTTGGAGAGGGTTTTGGGGTACAGTTTCTCTTGGGTTATGGTAAGAAAATGATTGGGAAGACTGTTCTAGATTATTTTTTCGAGAAGGCTCATCTGTAGGTTGGCGTTTTGAGCGTGGAAGCTCGGCGAGCGCGTTTGCATAACGCTCGGACTTACTCAAGATGTCTTCAAGCTTTATAGCTTTTTGTTCAGCAAGAAATCTACGGGTTTCATTTGACAAAGTGCTTTTGATCTGTTCGGTTAGAATAAGCTCTTCTAACCCTTCAAAAATGCAAGGAAGTTCTGAAAGCTGCAAACACTTAGTCAAATATCCATTCAGACGAGAAGAGAACTGAACATACTCCTTCCTGCTGTTTCGGAAAAGTTGCAAAAATTTCCGACCGTTCATTTCGAAGCGCTCAAGTAAAGCTTTCTTAAGCATGTCGTCTTTGTCTTGATTGCTGCTTCCCAGTTTCACATACGCATCATACGCATTGCCTTTTAGGGCCTGAGATAGCTTCAAGCACCATCGCGAACTTTCCAAACCGTACAGTGTTGCCATTCTTTTAAATTTTTCTAGATAAGTATCATTTTTCTCATTGGGGCTTGGGAAGGATTCTAGGGCAAAAGACATAGCAGCTAATTGGGGAGACCGGCTGCTGGAGTGGTCAGCTAAGGGTGACTGAAGTGACGAAGACTCTCCGTTGCTGGAGCTAGATGCTGCATCATGACTTTGGACCTCTAAAGCGCCAATTCGTGCTGACGTCGTTGGTCATTCTCTCTTTCCTTATGTTGTCTCTCTCTCTCCCGTTCCTTCTCCCTGCGAGTTTCCATTTCCAATTGCAGCTCTTCTTTTTAGTTCTCCCAGCTTCTGCTTCCTCTGTCTCATATTTAGCTAGTTCGTCGTTCACAAAAGCTAGCAACTCGTCTCCTTGTAATCCTGTTTCTTTTGCTTCCTCTCTTAGCATTGTTCTAAGTTTTGCACGCTCAGCCATGGCAAATAACTGACTGCGAATTACCTGAGAAAGAAAGAAGAAAAGGATAAACTGCTCCCTACCCAATTAAGAGAATACAAAAAAATATTTTCTGTTTTTACTGTGTTTCCTCCTCCCTGCTACTCAGTTGTCTAATCTATCGCTGCTGTTAACTGGCAAAAAGGCTCCTAAAGCAGACGACTTAAACCATAGAGATGGTAGATCAGGCTAAAAACTGTAAATCTACTATTACTACCGTGTAAAAAAATTTAAAATTAAGGAAAAAAAAATTCCTTATTTTTATTCCACCACGCTCACCCACACCTGGAGTCAGTCTGGAGCTAGGGAAGGCGATTAACTTGGCGACTGCCCAATGCACTTCATTCGCGGGGCTCACGCTCCACTGCTCCAAAAAAAATTGTGATTGTTAAACAATCACGCATACCAGCGGTCTTTTTGTACAAAAATTATTATATCTCATATCACCAACAAAGATCACCATCAAAATCGAAATGTATGTAAACTATAAGATGCTGTGGAAAGAAACACATTTCTAATTTGTGTGGTCAGAACCCAGTAAATAAGAACGTTTAGGGGATAATTATTATTACTACCCTTTACTCACAACACAGGACGCACAACACACTCAATCTAGAGTTAGACTAAGATACAATAACAAACGTTAGTCATTAATCCAGACTCAGACTTAGAACAAATCCTGGACACGAGCCACCATTCTGTCGTACAGATAGGTTGTGAGTTATTTTTCTCACGTACCTATCACCATCCACTCTACTCAGATGGGACAAAAACATCTCACAACCTATCTGTACGACATTTCCCTTATATGTACTCTCCCGAAAATAGTAACACTTACCAAAGTGTGATGATGTACATTGATACACCGATAGAATTATTAATTGTAAGTATAAAAATAAGGTAGAAATGAAAATAGTGGAGTTATGAAGTTTCGTCTTCACCCACGCCGCAAGCGCGTTGATTTTAGCAGACAGTATTGTGAAACAAGATAGTACCATCGTTTTCTAGTGTCCTTGAAAAACTATTTATAACATGACACGAAAAGCCTACTCGTTCAGACGGAGGAAAAGAGGGGAGAGACAGAAAAATGATACCGTCTGCACGCGTGGTATAAATCTAAAACCTAGCGAAAACGTGATAGTGTCGTTAGCCATTTGAAAATACGACACAAATTCAAAATATGTTCGGCAATTGGATCACGCAGACAACCTTAGCTCTTATAAAACTAACGTATTTCTGACGTAATACGGGAGACTATCGTTTTTAGTTTGAAAATAGCGGTAGAAAGAATGGAACAGGTGGTAGTTTATAGATTTCAATATTATTGAAGACTAACATGGAAAAAATTATGGAATTTTGAACCATTATACATAGGCTCATAAAACTTATATATTCGGGTGCCATAGTGTCTCCTGACAAAAAAATATGTTTTCGTTTACCCTATAGTCCAACTAACAGCCAAGATATGGTCATAATACTAGATAGTTACAGACACATTGACTAACACACTAGTGTTCTGACATTCGCTATCGGTAACATATTTTTGCACGAGTTGTTGAAAAGAGGCATGAGAGGGTAGGGCAAAGTCCAAAAGAGGGGAACGTTAGGACTGAGAGGAAAATGTAATATGATTTGGAGCGGAGTTTGAAAGGGGGAAAGATATTATGGGATGGCTCAAACTGAATATTTTTTTGTAGAGTTAGGCCAAAACCAAGTCTATTTTTGACGAATGCCAAGTTCGGACGGACAGACCGACAGAAGTACACTAACACTGGACCGAAATTGGACCTTAGATTAAAAAATTTGAATTGACAAACTTAGTAGTTAGATCTCATTGGTCGAAACAGTTTAGATTATTGGGAAAGTTGAAGGCTCGGTGCCATTTTCACAAAGACTGTTCATAGAAGCAAGACGCTTGAGAGCTGAGAAGTGTGTCGTGCCTGGAATATAGATATAATTAATAAAAAGTATAAGGGTGCCATAGTCCAGCAAGCAGTACATCTGAGGTTGTGCTAATTCAACGTTCCTGTGTGTGTATTCTTTGAATTGTGGTAAGACCGAAATTATTAACATTATTTATACTATTAATTATGTTGTTTGACTTGGGTAATGAAGAAAACATTACGACTGTAAGTAAAGAAGTCATTAGTAGACTTATACAAGCCTATTTGTTGCTCCACCATGTTATCAAGCTACCAGAGAGGTAGTAGTAAAATATTTATAGGTTGTCACCAGGAATCACATCACCTATCACATTGTATGGAAAAAGATCATTGAGAATGGCAGAGGCGTTGCAGACATTAGGGAGAGGAATATGAAAACTTGTACAAAGTGTTACCTCATTTTATGGAGATGTGCTGAGTTGGTCAGAGAGATCTGATCCAGGTCTTTTAGATTAAACATTGTATTGTTTGTAAAATTGGTGGATTAGGTATTATGCTAAGACAGAACATAATTTTCATGTTACAGGGTTTTTTTCTGGCACTAGTCAGGTGCCAGATTCCTGTGTGAAAAAGTTACTCCAGCAGAGATAGCGGTACTCGCGGCCTACCCTATTTCTTTTGGGACAAGATCAACAGTGGCTGTTGGCAGATCATACATCTATGTTCAATCCTCCAATGCCAGTTAAGTAAACAAGCCCTGGCACGAGGAGAATTTATCAACTTTTCCACTTCATAAAACCTAAAAGAGAAATATAAATAAAGACTATCTGTCAAGAAGTAAAGTGTATCCAGAGAAAAGAAACATTGTGACAAAGACTGGGCGTGATGTTAACACTCCAACCAGCCAGCTCATAACACTTTAGAAATAGCTAGAAATTTTACAATCCCATAAAAACTACAATATATATGATTAAGGACAAATTGTCCTCTTTTAGTTAATTAAGTATGCCTATTATTTATGTATATATTTAAATTGATCTCATGTGATTTGACAGTCCTAACCAAAAGAATCTTAGGTATAGGACTAATAAAGTTATAGAAAAAATTGTATATTACTAACTTTTAACAACCGGTGTTGGTTGATTTGATCACATAGATTAATATTGGTGTTTGTGTGTGTGTTTGTGTAATTAATTACCATCACACCACACTTGCATAACCCTAGACATTAAACGTAGCTATCATACACACTAGTCAAGAATAGGTCTGATTGAGGTTATAAGGTGGTAGCAGAAAGGTGTCCTGATAACTCAACCCAAACTTTGTTATCATCAGGAACCTTCACAGCTGACCTGATTCAGTACAATAGTACTACAGAACAACAACATTGCATAACATCAAAAACCACCACACAAAGAAGAATGAGCAAATGACGGTGTGCACAAAAATATTTATAGAATGTGTGATCCCGTATACACACATTGGGATCCTCGCTGCTGCTACGTAGTTCGTGTACTGTGGTGATGCACAGTGGTTTTAAAAAAATACTTTTGAGAAAGTAAAATTGCCGTTAAGTATTGATGCTTTTGTGAGAGTTGGAAAATAACAAAATCATTGGAGAACAAGCTGAATACATTCGAGAACAAATGTCTTAGAAAACTCATGAACATCAGTTGGAAAGAATTCAAGACTAATCGACAAATAAGAGAAGACTCTAGGCAGAAATATGTCTCCAACTATATAAGGAAAAGACGATGGTCATATATCGGTCATGTCCTACGAATGCAAAACAACAGAATACCACTACAGGCGCTCACTTGGGTTCCTGAGGGTAAGAGGAAAAAAGGAAGACCAAAAGAAACACTCAGAAGAACAATAATAAGAGAAGGAAGAACGAGTTATTAAGTTTAAAGTTGCATAAGAACTTCTGAGATACCCTGTATAGCAATTACTGATCTAAGTACGTTAATTTATTTAGTTACTATTTTACTACAGCCAGGCCCTACGAAAGGCGTAACCAGCAGGTTTTGCCCGGGTCTGTCCTCAAACTGGGATTTCACATCAGCAAATGATACCTGCTTCTCCATACTGTTCTTTCATTAAAATTTTCCTCACCCCTGTTCCCAAACAGTGAGGAGGCCTTAAACGTGAAATGGCTCGGACCTCATCTACGCTCTCGTAGGGTCTGACTACAAGCTGTTAATTATAAAAGTATCTTATATAAGGACATCTCTAAAGAGACTATGCACAGCTGTGACGTGGTTAAAAGTGTTAATATTTATCCTTATTTTTCTACGCTTTTCTGTGTCAATGTGCTCACTAGTCTATTGTTTTCTTCGTAAGAACCACTTTCTTTATTTAACATTATGTTAGGCACACACTGATGTTTTTATTCACGATTATCTAAAATATATGAGAAAAATGATGAGAAAGGAAGGGTCAGACAAAATGCAATTGACCCTGTTTAGTAATGCAGTAGAACCTTGATAATCCGAAACGTCAATAATGCTGAAGAGCCAGCATTGTTTTAATGCATTCGCCAGAAAGTGAGGAGTGTGTGTGATCTAAACTATTATGTATCCTAAACGTAACGAACGAACGAAATCTGTATTTCATCAGGTAAAGAAATAGACTTTATTGCCTTTTTACACGTGTACCCTGCAAATAATACAATCCTAAAAGTATTTTCAAATTAAAACATTCTTAACTTCAATAATAAGTTATCACTATTATCATTGCATTATGTAATTGAGCATACAGAAACGTACACTCACACAAACATATATGCGCACAGTGAGTGAGTGAGTGTGTGTGAGAGAGAGAGAGAGAGAGAGAGAGAGAGAGAGAGTTAGAGACCTGAAGCAATAAAGCAAATACACATTTAAAGTCAAAGCTATAACATTTACAAGTAAATACTTATATAAACATTATATAAACTGAAACAGAATTGTCAGTAGGTGTATGTTCAAGATTTCATGACATTGTGAATGCAGATATCTTATGAATGTGGTAGAAAGCTGTTTTATAGGATAGTATCTATTTTTAACTCTCACATTTATTCGGTCAGTTCATCTGTATGCTTAGTGCGAGTATGATTGTCTAATGTTTACATAATTTTCGTTTTATCGCATTGTAGATATAGCCTCTTCTTTTAGTAAAAGCAAGCAGAAATACTCAACAACTATATCGAAGATTAAGATTTTAAACAGACTTTCAAAAGGATAAAGAGGTCTTTGTTAGCTAAATTGTACGACGTTAGAAAGTAGCCATAACAGATATTAAACACAAGTTAAAAACTTTAAAGTTCGCATCGAAACTTGATACAGGTGATGGGTCAACGCGGGCCAGTGCTATGGTATTTGATGCATAAGGCAAACAGGAAATTTAGCACACGAGACAAAGATGTAAACACTCACAACTCATGCACAAGAAACATTCACATAAATATGCAAATACAAATATATTAATACACGTGTCGCAAAATGGTTTCAAGTCATTGCAAACGGGTTCAGTTAGATTTATAAACCCGTCAACGATCGATTGACCGCTTTCAAAATGGCGGCGTATCAGCGAAATGTGTATCAGACAGAGGAAATCGCCAAGGATAAATAAAAGCAGAAGGGAATCATTAGGAAAAGGATTTCACATTTTGGTCCAGGAAACGATTGGGTATAACTGCATATAAGAAGGAACGGTAGGAAGTTCTCATTTACGGAGATATATGCGTATTTCGGCTGCCCACAGTTACGCGGAAAAGCATGTAAACCCACTTCTGTTCTAAATATTAAAATCAACAAATAACAGTTTGGGAAATTACATGGATAGGAAGGTAGAGAATTATCAACTGTATAAAACTAGATAAGATGGAACAATATGGATATTATATATGCCGAGAATGAGAAAGGCAAAATTTCAGTCGACGCACAGATCGGCTGGAGTCGCTGTTCGGGAAAGATTTTTCAGGCATAGTCTTAGGCTGTGACGTCACTGCTCTCCGATACGGCCGCGTGATGCGTATAAGTAGCGGATCGGTAAACTGGAGACATACACAACGAAAGAGGTTTGAGACAGACTGGAGGCAGAGTTTCGCCACTACCCATGAATTGTGAGCGGATCGCCAGAAACATTTTTAAGTCCAGTATCTGAAGTCTGAGGGTAAGCGAAATTATGATAACTACCGTGTATAATATTTGTTATTTCAGGTCCATATAGAATTCACAAAATATGCCTGTATAATAGTCATTGATATAATGTATTGTATTTTTAATATGATCTAAACATGTGCATTGTGGATGATTGTTGCTTGTACAAAAATTAATCACAAATAGCCCCACAGCCTAATGAAGATATATTTATCATATTGCTTTATCGCTTACGAAGATAAAGGCAGTCCCATGGCAGAGATTGTCATAGGGAAATGAAGTGTTAGAAACTTCATCATGGAAGATCCCAGTTTACGAGGTTAAGGTGACTAGTCCCCTTCCTCGCTGCCTTTGCCTTCCCTAGTTCGAGCGCACAACTTTGTACCCATTTACAGCTGGTAAACTGGAGTGTTCTACAGCCAGTTTCAGTAGAAAGCAACCTGATCACGTGGTCACTCACTTTATTTATTTTATGTATTAATTTTGGGTAGTTGCTAAGATAGCATCAGTATTTGAATTTGTACTTGATATGATTTAGAAGGATCAAGTTATAGATCAGAAAAGGATGTATAGGAGCAGAGTAAACCAGATGATGTTTATTACGGATATGTTAATATTAATTCTGTATCATTGAAATGATGTTACTTGCTATGACTGTATAACTTTGACACCTGAGGACTGACTAACCTGACTTATGTGCTAGTCAGGTACACTTAATTGAAATGTTAATATTAATGCTATATCACTGAAATGATGTCCTTACTTACTATGATTGTATAACGGTGACATCTGATGACTGACTGGTCTGACATCTGTGCTAGTCAGCTACAAGTCTAGCCAGATACTAGCCAAGGCAGATGTGATGTTTCAGGTTCCATGAAATAACTCAAACCAGACTGTCCAGTATCAGAAGCCGGTGTCGTTCATCAGAGGCAATCCCACAAAAGTGCAGGACCCCAAAGAGTGAACTACAACTGGTCATTGGCATCCCTACTGTTGGGCCTACCAAGTCTGATATCAGCAAAGGACAGTTCAGTTTCAGCAGTATCAAGTTGAACAGATAAGTGTCACTTAGGACACTGACTACCACAATATATGAAACATAGTAAATAGTCAAGTGATGACATTTATCAGAGGACTAAGATCAGTGATATATTTAAAATGAATGCAGTCTAAATAGACAATAATAGGAATTGTGTGACTTACTTTTATATATATATATTTGTGGTAAAGTGGGATGTTATAAATATTTATAGGGGACTTAGTGTACTGACTGAGATCAGCTGTGAAGGTATCTATATCTAATAAGAGTAGTGTATTATAGATAACCTTACTTACTGCCACATATGTATACCTCAGTCAGAATTATTCTGGAATAGTGTGATGACTACGTTATATGTCTAGGGTATGTGTATGATGAAGTGTAAGTCATAACAACAACAGACAGATAAACAATTTAATTTATTCCACCACACACTTGACAACACTGTGACACTCACATACATATAACACTCTAAGAGGATATCTTAAAGGAGTCACTGATAACTTTTCAAATAACAATATGTATTCAGTGCTGTCATGAATGTATATGTGTCCTCATTCAAATACAAAGGGAACCAGGAATCACAATCAATTTTAATTACAAGTTATATGTACAGAATTTATTAATATGATTATTATAGTGACATATATTATTAATGGTATCCTATGTGTGTCAGTTGTGTAGTGGTATTAAAACAATTAAATTCCCCTCTTAATTTTAGTTTATAATGTCATTTTAAGATGGGGGTACATAATGTTGAGCTCCATGGCCACACTCTCTTATCTTGCGTGATGACTGCAGTAAGAGACTCCTCTGCTTGAGTACTTTAATGAGTTCTGGAGCCACCCCACTGGTTGCTATATGGACCAAGGAGTATGCTGTCCACCTCTGGCTTCAGCAAAGCTCTGACCAGGTGCTGCTCAATAACTTTAAGACCACGGTCCCTGAAACAAGAAGGTTGTACCTTCTACGTCAGAACTAATTTATACTCCATTTCTACACTGAGCACAATACATCACAAACATTGAGTTCAGAGCGTTAGGCCAACTGTCAGCTTCATCTGAAATACTTTATACCAGTATTTCCCTCCCTAATGGTTACTACGCCCTGCAATTCCAGCATTATTTCTTTCTAGTTAATAATCTAGGTGTCAGTGTACTGTTTGGCCATTCCATGCAGTTTTACTTTCTTCCGACACCTTCTGTTCAGGCTGGAGCACGATAGGCTTTACATCATGTTCGCTACTGAACCACACATATATACAGACATAAATTATCAATTTACATTCAATTTTCATTAAAAGATATTGAATATTTCAAGCTTACCACAATTCATGGAAATAATAATAAACAGTTTCGTTGACTGGCAATGAATATAGCACAACTCCGATCTGCCGATGTCCCAGGCTTTATTTTATAAAAAATATACACTGGTGCTCAACGCACTGCTTCTTAGTAGGTTTATTACAAGATGTGGCAATGAACAGACGCTCTGAATTGTGTATATTCGCAGCTCTACCCAATCACACCACGTCTACACATCTTTTCAAAAAAGTACCCCTTTCTCACGTTTCCCCTGACAACACAAGATAGTATTTATAGTCCGACCAATCGTGTTTAGTCTTTCATTTGTTGCGCTCCAATCACATAGGAGTTAACATGGTAGGCTATTTCCGTAACGTAATGTTTTTTCAAACACGTTATAAAAAAATTTTATGAGCAGAAACGATTTCATGCTGTCAGGCACCCCCACTATTTTATTTTGGCCATAACTTGGTAATTCCTAGACTATTTGCGTAACGTTTTACATATTCTTTGTCAGCAAACCCTAAGGAACCCAAATATACGAATTTAAGGGAGCTAGGTGGCTGCGTTCAAAATGTGCATTTTCTACCACCTCCTGTTTACTTCAATCCCCATGTGGTGTCTGGGTACTGTCATGTTTTCAAACGTAAACCCATCTAATGTCATCTTTCCCAATAAGCGTTTTTCAGGATTTTAAAACCTAACTCTGGGAAGGGTAGTGAATTTTATCACTGTCGAATTGAAATAAAGTTAGTGCATGTGGCCTTACACGCGTGATGGCAGCAATTGTGTATCGCGCGACGCGGGTTTAGTGTTGCACGTGTCCCTGCTTTTCTGCCTCTCCCTTCTCGCTATCCTTTCGTCCATCTGTCTTTTATTTACGCCGTGTATAAAATGGAATGAATGAAATATTAAATTTAGGTCATTGATCAGCTTGCGTATCTCAATGTTTTTCCAAGAAATACAGCACACGTTTCATTGAAGAAAGCGGGTAATAATACAGTAGGCTTTTACTATCAACGTGAAAGCGTTACAATTTGCCGACGAAGTAGAAAACAAGGGGGATTTCGAGTACAGTCATTGTGACAGCACTGTTCTTTACCATTCTTCTTTCCTTTTATTAAATTTATTTGTTAGGCTTTGCATTTACGTTTTAATTTATATATGGGGATTAGAATAATTCACGACAATATTTCACTGCTCTTTTCCAACTAGTAGAAATAGAATATTAGTGTAATTATTAAACTATTTTAACTGTACCTGAGGATTTATTCACTTCTTCCATTTGTGGTTTCAGTGAATGTACATTTTACTTATCCCCTAGAGTATAAGTAATCATAAGATAGTCACAGGGAGGAGACACCTTAAATCCTGGTACTACTTCTTACCAACTGGGCCAGGGTTTTCACAGTCTGACTATTTTTATGATAACAATACACCAGTGCTTATTTCTAAGACTGGGGTATTACTTGTAAGGTCAGAACTCTTTACTGGCATACTCTTACGTAAATAAATAATTTTAAATAACCTCCCGCTACAACACGTTTACTTGCAAAGACGTGGAAGGGCCACAGAAAATAACAAATTATTTTGTTTTCCTCGGAATAGCAATCTCTCCCCCCCCCCCCCACACACACACACACACATTACATCAATATTTTGGTTCACTCTATATTAACAACTCCCATATCTTGCTGCCCCAGGCCACCACCCAGTTCACGTAACGATTAACACTTCCCTGGGTCTAAGCACGCAGAGATATTCGCCGTGCTAGAGACTGTGATGCCTTCATACGAGCAACACACTGATAGTTACCCAAATCATTCACTCTTGCTAGAAAATAGTAAGATAGCCGGCAATAAAGAAACAAAGTTAAAAAATGGTGGTATTGAAAGTTCTAATTATCCTGGTAAAAATACGTGAAGTACAACTCAGTGTTTGTTGTTGTTGTTGTTTGTTTTTAATTTGTGTGTGTGTGTGTGTGTGTGTGTTACTAAACCCCATTTTTAGTCTCCAGAACAGTATCTTTGATAAGCTCGAAAATCCGTTCAAATCAGAAATCCAAAGTACCCCTGGTGACAGTTCGGATTATCGAGGTTCTACTAAAATATATAATTCTGTCAGACAGATAAAAACAAATTAAACACAGTTGCTCACTAGCAGATGAATGGGTTGGAAAAGAAATGATGATTATTGTATTTTTCCCAGACCTTACTACACCCTGCTGGGCAGACTCCCAAATACGGACATTTTTGTGGACTCTAAAGTGTACCGAGAAGTAAGTAAAAGTATCTCTTACCATTAGGTCCATTAAGACATTACTATTTTGTATCCAAACTCTTTTTTCCCATTTATTCTTCTATCATTCATTCATTCATTCACTCATTCATTTATTCATCGTTAGTTTTTTTTACTCAGCATGGTGCATGTAGCCAGATGGTTCCATTATAGGACACTACCACCAAAGCATTGATGTGCTCTTGCAAAGGGTGGTTGTTCAGCACTTTCTTTTACATGACGAGGCTCTCAGTGGGGGGCCCTACTCATATTAGTTGACTCTTACGATATACATGAGGAAGCAGTAGTCTTGTTCTTTCGTTGTCTCATCAGAGATCCCCGGCAACCACATAGCCCACAACCAACGTATGCCAAGTCTTCCTGTCCCTTGCCATCAGCTGAAGGTCTCTTCAGGTTTTCCTCATCCCTTTCGTGTCTGTCTCCAGTTTTCCTCTACCTCTCTTACCCTATCGATTCTAGAAAAAGGACTACCTTTCAAGGCTATCAACAGGTTTCCGTAGCGTGTGTCTTATCCATCGGCAGCGTCCTCTTGTCATCGTTTATTTTACTGGCACTTGTGTCTGGTTCTTGTCAGAACCAATCATTTAAGATTAGCGGCTTTAAAATAGAAGTTGCTTCTTCTTTATCTTCACTGGTTTCTTTACCTTGACGTTCTTTTTTTCCAGATATTCTTTCTTTCCTTCCTTTTCCAATTGGCATCATTATTAACTCCTTCTCTTTATCTTTAAGACCGACCACCTGGTAGTTCCCGGCAATCTCTGAAGAAGATAAAGAAAGAACATTACCGCTTTTTTCCCGTTCTGTTCTGGCACATTTATTTTGTCGACATTAAACTAATGAAAATGCCGATATTCCCTCTTTGTAACTTCTACAGGCCATTCCCGTGCCTGGCATTAAAATCTTCAAATTTGAGGCTCCTCTCTACTTTGCCAACATGGAGAGTTTCAAGACGGCCTTGCTCAAGGAGACAGGTGTGGACCCGCACTACCTCAAGCAGGTGAAAGATCACATGAAAGAGTCAGATATGACGCTGCGACATCGTGAGGTTTGCAAACATGTTTTCTTCACCTTTATTTATTGTTTTTCATCTACTCTTTCTTGTAGCCTTTCTTTTGTTGTGTCTGTTGTTTTTGTTAATTCTCTCATTTTAGTTATTTTGTATCTTGTTTCATTTAAATAAAATTGCGGTATGTGGTGTGTGAGTGTGTGTATATGAAACCTCTTGACTTAACACGAAGTGGCTTAGTTAGTAAACTAGAGGCAAGACCGGCTCCATGAAAGAGCCAATGGCACCACTAGTTCGGAGCACTAAATCTCAGACGCGCCAAAACTTCCCCAAAATAAAAACAATGAATAAATCATATGGCGAGAACTGTAGTCTTTTGAGCTTGAATTTTCGTTCATGTCATTTTTGTTCTGCTTTGCCGCTGTTTTTTTTTTTTTCTTCCTATAGAAATGTGACGGAGCTACAAGAGACAACAATACATTTTTAAAACGAGTAAATTACCTGCCAAAATATGGCGGGAAATAATTATGTTGTGCTCTTTTCTGCTGCATACCCTGATGACATCACTAAATTCTCCTACGATCAATTCATTCATTTCCATTTTGCTTCAGAAGCACGAAAGCAGTGGCACGAAAGCGTAGAAGTTTCATCGATGATAAGCAATTACTGGCTAAATATTTAATTTGTATGGTGGAAACACTATCTTCATACTTGCCCACACTGGTTAATATAAATGGGTACAATTCCATACATTTTGTCATCGAAAAGCAACAGAGGCAGGAATTTTTCTTTTAAAAACAAAGCATCCCGCGTAAAAAGTATATTGGGAAGAAATGCGCGTTTTTCAACAGGCGCTCAATGTATTTCCCCGGCCGGAACGTGCCATGGAAAAAACAAATTGCAGCTTAGTGGGAAAAGATGGGGTTAACATTATCGATCCGGCAATTAGTATGATTAATTATTTCCTCCTCGCCACTTCCATTTTTACGAAGTGCGTGCCAGTTACCACTTTTATTTCGCACTTCGGCGTGTGTGCAATGCTGCTTTTTAAAATACTTGTTTGCATACAGCAAAAAAAAATATTGTCTTAATGGTGTGTAATCTGGGGAGGGAGATAAGGGGGCGACTAAACCCATAGATCCGGTCCTGACTGGAGAAAATGTACCGCAGATATATACTGAAGATCAGGATTGTGTGATACAGTCATGTAAGAACTTAAATATTAACTAGCAGACCCCGGCGGAATACTGACACAACATTATCAGTCTCAAACATATTTTAGACCTGAAACACAACTACATATCACAAAGCCGACAGAGTTTAGCGATGACGTAACACGAGCATCTCAAAGAGCGTCTGTATATAATTTCATGAAGTATGGTGTTCCTTGTCTACGACTTTTTGAGTTAATGCCGGAAATTCGTACTTAAAAACACCTTTATATATGTGTGCGTGTGTGTGTGTTGTTTGCTACTATTATAGTCTAAAGCTGAAAAAGTCCTGTTTTCTGCCCGACGATGTGTTATGCTCACTTTTGAAATATACAATTCCGCTACTTCATTAAAGGGTCAAGTTCTGTTATATTTTTACATGACGTGGCTACAAGATTCCATTCAGGAACGACAAAACATTAAATGCCTATCTTGTGATGAGTTTTTAAATGTGTATAAAAATCCTGGTGTGCAGGGAGAAGTAGAGATAAATGGAAAGACTAAGGAGGGAAGACTGATTTTTAACTATTTAAAAAAAAAAAACAGTAAAAATAAAAAAGTGGTGTGGAAATAAGGGAAAGTTGCTAGATAGTAGGAATATCCAGGTAAATATAGTTTATATTAAGATAAAAATAACGTCAGCATACTTGGTGTGTAAGAAAAACGTAATATTAGCCTCCCTTGTGAATAAGAAATACTGAATGGTAGCGTGCTTGACACCCAAGAAAAACTTAATAGTTAAATAGTTTATATGTATGAAAAATCTAATGGCAAAAAGTTGGATGATATGCTATGACAAAAAATTCTATAACAGAACACTCAGATCATCAGAAGGGTTTCCCCTCGGACAACTGTTTTGGCCTTTTAATCTCATTGACACTCAAGGAGGAATGGGGGGGGGGGGGGGGGGCACTTGGGTCATGACTCCAAGTCTCAGCCTAAATACCACCTATTTTACCATTACTCTTTTCTTAAATACCAACTACGAGGTATTTTACCATGAAGTTTTTCTTAAATACCAACTATTTTACCATTAAGTTTTTCTTAAATATCACCTAGTTTAGCATTAAGCTTTTCTTAAGTACCAACTATTTTACCATGAAGTTTTTCTTAATTATAATCTATTTTACCATTAAGTTTTCTTACATACCAACTATTTTACCATTAAGTGTTTCTTAAATAGGTCTGTGATAGGAATCGAACCCACTACTCCTTGGTTGCAACTTTCAACTTCACGTCTGGTCTTATCGATGCTGTCAGCTTGAGGCAATTGTGAAATTAACCATTATGCTGTATACAAATTACTGTCATGAGTTCCATAGCCAGTTGCAGTTGCTCCATAGCCAACATGACACCCTTTCCACAGTCTCAACCAAGCGCCTTTGTTCTTGACCGTCCTTTCACATTGGTATTTAAGATAGCTTAATGGTAAAAAAGATGAGCTGTAAAAAAATTTAATGGTAAAATAGATTATATTTAATAAAAACATAATAGTAAAATAGATGATGTGTATGAATAGCTTTATGGTAAAATAGATTATATTTAAGAAAAACTTAATGGTAAAATAGTTGATGCTTAAGTTCAGTTTAATGGTACTATAAACTCCTCAATATCCCATAATGGCATCAAGGTCACCAAGAGCTGACACTTAATGACAGTGGTTCAAAGTCAAGTCAATGGTAAAATAGGTGGTATTTAGGAAAAGCTAAATGGTAAAATAGTTGGTATTAAAGATAAAGTTTATGGTAAAATAGATTATATTTAAGAAAAACTTAATGGTAAATTACTTGGTATTTAAGAAACACTTAATGGTAAAATAGTTGGTATGTAAGAAAACTTAATGGTAAAATAGATTATAATTAAGAAAAACTTCATGGTAAAATAGTTGGTACTTAAGAAAAGCTTAATGCTAAACTAGGTGATATTTAAGAAAAACTTAATGGTAAAATAGTTGGTATTTAAGAAAAACTTCATGGTAAAATACCTCGTAGTTGGTATTTAAGAAAAGAGTAATGGTAAAATAGGTGGTATTTAGGAAAAGCTAAATGGTAAATTACTTGGTATTTAAGAAAAAGTTTATGGTAAAATAGATTATATTTAAGAAAAACTTAATGGTAAAATAGATAGTATTTAAGAAAAGCTTAATGGTAAAATAGGTTGTATTTAAGAAAAGCTTAATAGTAAAATAGTTGGTATTTAAGAAAAATTTAATGGCAAATTAGTTGGTATTTCAGAAAAGCTGGATGGTAGAATGGATGGCATTTATGAAAAAACCTAATGGTAAAATTGTTGCTACTTAAGAAACACTTAATGGTAACATTACAGTATTTAAGAAATACAATGGTAAAATACTTGGTATTTAAGAAAAGCTTAATGCTAAACTAGGTAGTATTTAAGAAAAACTTAATGGTAAAATAGTTCGTATTTAAGAAAAGAGTAATGGTAAAATGGGTGGTATTTAGGAAAAGCTAAATGGTAAATTACTTGGTATTTAAGAAAAAGTTTATAGTAAAATAGATTATATTTAAGAAAAACTTAATGGTAAAATAGATAGTATTTAAGAAAAGCTTAATGGTAAAATAGATGGTATTTAAGAAAAGCTTAATGGTAAAATAGTTGGTATTTAAGAAAAACTTAATGATAAAATAGTTGGTATTTAAGAAAAATTTAATGGTAAATTAGTTGGTATTTCAGAAAAGCTGAATGGTAAAATAGATGGCATTTAAGAAAAAACTTAATTGTAAAATAGATTATATTTCAGAAAAAACTTAATGGTAAAATTGTTGCTATTTAAGAAACACTTAATGGTAAGATAGGTAGTTTGTGAGAAAAACCTAAAAGTAAAATAGCTGATACAGTATTTAAGAAATACAATGGCATACCTGTCAACCTCCTGAGACAAAAATCTGTACGCCGGACCAAAAAAATCCTTACAAACACCAAAAAATCCTTACGCAAAAAATATATTAATAAATTATACGCAATACAGTTTTAAAATGAGAAATGACATATACAAATCTATTAGCATTTGAATTATTGTGATATAAAACATGCTAATAGCCTCAAACTGTTCTTTACATATAAAAAACTAAGTGATCATGATATACACTGTTCTTTCGATGTACAGTGTTTTGTATTATAATCAAACCACATGCACCTTTTAGCACTTTGCAGATTGCATTTTTTTTTGTGGGCTTAAAAAGTCTGCACAGCATGTATCAATGTTAATCTTACACTGTAAAATATGAAGTGAGTGTGTCCGCATTTCATAGGACCTCCTGCAGTCTGTGTGGAGTTTTTTTCATCATTTGAAAATGATCTTTCGCAGTCCAGCCATTTGCTGTGAGGGAGTATCAGCAGTCGCTGAATAGGATGACTTTCAAGATTAGGGAAGGCGGATGGGCAGCCAGTACTAGTTTTCTGGTCCAACAAACTTATCAAGCCAATAGCTACATACGCGCTTTTTATCTGACGCACTATCTGTTAGTAAGAGGCACACACACATCATCAGACAACATACAGTAAGTCCATCGAACTCAATACTTTCAGTGGGCATCCTGATCAAGATCATGTGTGCAACAGAGCAATCTGCCAAATCTGCAGATGCCTTGGATACCTAGAGATTATCTTTTAGTGCTTGGATCTAGCACTTTTAAGTATCCCTTTAGAACCTGGTAGTGTCAAAGGGAAATTTATCAGTAATTTTTTTACCACTGATGTGTGTAAAAATTTCTGACATCCTCAAAAAATGAACTCTTCTTTACTCCACTATCAAGCTCCATTTCTTTCTTCGATAAAATGCTCCTGGTTCCGCGAGGCCAACTAAACAGCCAGTATGCATGTCCATCATGCTGCAACCCCACGATCACTTAAATTTTTGAATATGCCTCAAGTCAAACAACGCCCTGTTTAACATAACTTCATCTTCCACAAAATTTAAACTACAAATTTTTCTAAGCAATCTGTCCAATCTCCTTCCGATCCATGCGCACCAAATCCTGCGACTCATACTTGTTTGAAAGAGTTTAAATTAAACTCATTTAACAGCGGCAAGAAAGAAACTCAGAAAACGAAGGGTCAGCTGGGTTAGCTGGTGCTATTTAAAAGATTATGGATGTTTTGGACTCTGCCCGGCTTTTCAACATCAATTGTGGCTTTCAAAAATATAAGAGAGAGAGCTTTATAACTGGTTAATAATTCTATCCACTACCTTCTGCAATGACAGCTCAGCGGAGTCCTGACAGTGTTTAAGAATATACTGGTCCATCTTGCTTCTGTAGAATAGTTTGGAACTCCTTATAAGCCCCTTTCGTCATTTTGAGCTGTGCTCAAAAATGAAAGTACATGTCTTAACAAAAGGTCTTCTACTGGCACAGTCAACTGTTTGATTCCCATCTTGGCACATAAAATTTGCAAGGTGGCAAATGCACCCAATACTGAAAAACATAAGGGTTCCTCTGCTTGATCCTAGTTAAGTACTGAGTTTGATTTCCCCACCATGACATTGCAGTTGACACTATGCAAAACCGATGCAATTTTTTTCCATGGGAAATATGAAATTTTGTGAACAGATTATCCAACATCACTGAATAATTCGCCTCACTGTTTCCACCACTGCATACAGGCATGTCCAACAATCTCGTTCTTGGTCCCAATCCTTCTTCAAAAACTCTCACCATAATAGCTTTTAACCGCTTCTCTGTTTTTCTAGTCATTTGATTTCATCAACCATAAATGAGAAGGTGTTTTCCCTGCACGAGCTTTATCACTGGTATTTCTGTTGCAGATGGAGCCAGGCAGTTTTTTAATGATAAGTGTTTGTCTTTGTCCTCTTCGACTGGAACTTTTCTGGCAATATCACGTCAGGAAAACATTACAGGCGCCAAGTCACAAAAGTGATCAGCAACAGATGCAGTTAAGTTATGCTGGGCAATGAAATTGGCATATAAAACTTCAGCCCTTATAATGCCACCCTCTTCCTGCTTTGGCTGAGCAAAAAAGGTCTTAATAGATGCTCCCTTCTTCATTGCAAACATTTGTTAATGTACTTTCAGATCATATAATCCTGAAACTACTACTTTAATATCTTTGCTGCATAATCTACAAAAAGCATGGGTTGATCCTAACTTGGATGCATCTACAATGCCAGGGAAGAGTTTAACCCATTCGACCTGAAACTTACCATGACCTGCAAGCTTTTGTTTCTTTGAATTAGGCTCAGCCATCATTCAGTGGATGAAATATTTCAACTAATAATCTTTGTAGACGAAGAGAATGATTAAAAAATACTACGAACAAAGCAAACGGCTAACAGAAAAAAAAAAAAAAATTATAAAAACAAAAATTAAATGAACAGAAATATCAAATCTAGAAGAAAAAACGTACCACCCAAAAATTTACAAAATTATTATTTACGAGTTGGTAGCTTAAAGTGATAACAGATTGCCACTTTATTAAAAAATAAAGCAGCTAATCTTGAGTGCTGGAATAAAGTAGGCCTACTCAACGCAAACAAACTTTTTTTTTTTCTAGTTATGTAGGGCCTACACAGAAAATTATGACAATTTAACGGAAATATATTGAAGGGCAAGATATAACTGGAAAGATTAAGACAGCGATTAAATTGCAACAAAGCAAAACAACAGCAATATTTAACCAAGTTATAAGTACTTAGCTTTTTTAAACGAAATGGCGTCGAAGTGTGGTGGCAAGCAAACGTGGTCGTTGATAACAGGTAACTTTAAAAATACGCCATGTCACGCTGAAAACCAAAAGCGTTTGAGGCCGAATTCAAAGTTTTTGCCGAATTGTTGGGAATGAAAGGATTTGATTGGTTGCTGGGAGAGACCTCAGTTTAAAAACGGACGCCGAGATTCCCGGAATTAAAAATTAAAAAAATGTTTAAATAAAAACCTGGGCTAGAAAATATTTTCTGATTTAAAATTTTAAAAAAACTTGGGTTGGAAAATATTTTTAGAATTAAAAAAAAAAAAAAAAAAAAAATTTTAAAAAAAAAAAAAAATTTTTTTTTTTTTTTTTTTTTGGCGGGGAGAAAAATCCGTACAACGAGTCTGTACGGCCGTACACAGCTAAAAGTATCAAAAATCCGTACATTGTACGAAAAATTCGTACAAGTTGACAGGTATGCAATGGTAAAATACTTGGTATTTAAGAAATCCTTAATGCTAAACTAGGTGGTATTTAAGAAAAACTTAATGGTAAAATAGTTGGTATTTAAGAAAAACTTCTTGGTAAAATAGTTGGTATTTAAGAAAAGCCTAATGCTAAGCTAGGTCGTAATTAAGAAAATGTTAAAATAGTTGGTATTTAAGAATAACTTCATGGTAAAATAGTTGGTATTTAAGAAAAGCTTAATGGTAAAATAGATGGTATTTAAGAAAAGCTTAATGCTAAACTAGGTGATATTTAAGAAAAACAATGGTAAAATAGTTGGTATTTAAGAAAAACTTCATGGTGAAATAGTTGGTATTTAAGAAAAGCTTAATGCTAAACTATGTGGTATTTAAGAAACACTTCATGGTAAAATAGTTGGTATTTAAGAAAAACTTCATGGTAAAATAGTTGGTATTTAAGAAAAGCGTAAAGGTAAAATAGGTGGTATTTAGGAAAAGCTAAATGGTAAATTACTTGGTATTTAAGAAAAAGTTTATGGTAAAATAGATTATATTTAAGAAAAACATAATGGTAAAATAAATGGTATTTAAGAAAAGCTTAATGGTAAAATAGGTTGTATTTAAGAAAAGCTTAATGGTAAAATAGTTGGTATTTAAGAAAAACTTAATGATAAAATAGTTGGTATTTAAGAAAAATTTAATGGTAAACTAGTTGGTATTTCAGAAAAGCTGAATGGTAAAATAGATGGCATTTAAGAAAAAACTTAATTGTAAAATAGATTATATTTCAGAAAAAACTTAATGGTAAAATTGTTGTTATGGTTAAGAAACACTTAATGGTAAGATAGTTAGTTTGTGAGAAAAACCTAAAAGTAAAATAGCTGATACAGTATTTAAGAAATGCAATGGTAAAATACTTGGTATTTAAGAAAAGCTTAATGCTAAACTAGGTGGTATTTAAGAAAAACTTAATGGTAAAATAGTTGGTATTTAAGAAAAACTTCTTGGTAAAATAGTTGGTATTTAAGAAAAACTTAATGCTAAGCTAGGTAGTAATTAAGAAAATGGTAAAATAGTTGGTATTTAAGAATAACTTCAAGGTAAAATAGTTGGTATTTAATAAATGCTTACGGTAATAGTAAAATAGTTGGTATTTAAGAAAAGCTTAATGCTAAACTAGGTGGTAATTAAGAAAAACTTAATTGTAAAATAAATGGTACTTAAAAAAAGCTTAATGGTAAAATAGGTTGTATTTAAGAAAAGCTTAATGGTTAAATAGTTGGTATTTAAGAAACACTTAATAGTAAAATAGTTGGTATTTAAGACACTCTCAATGGTAAAATAGCTGGTATTTAAGAAATGCTTAATGGTAAAATAGTTGGTATTTAAGAAGCACGTAATGGTAAGATATTTAGAATGTAAGAAAAGCTTTATGGTAAAAGAGATGGTATTTAAGAAAAGCTTAATGATAAAGTAGTTGGTATTTAAGAAAAGTTTAATGGTAAAATAGTTGGTATTTCAAAAAAGCTGAATGGTAAAATAGATGGCATTTAAGAAAAAACTTAATTGTAAAATAGATTATATTTCAGAAAAAACTTAATGGTAAAATTGTTGCTATTTAAAAAACACTTAATGGTAAGATAGTTAGTTTGTGAGAAAAACCTAAAGGTAAAATAGCTGATACAGTATTTAAGAAAAATAATGGTAAAATACTTGGTACTTAAGAAAACCTTAATGCTAAACTAGGTGGTATTTAAGAAAAACTTAATAGTAAAATAGTTGGTATTTAAGAATAACTTCATGGTAAAATAGTTGGTATTTAAGAAAAGCTTAATGGTAAAATAGATGGTATTTAAGAAAAGCTTAATGCTAAACTAGGTCATAATTAAGAAAAACTTTATGGTAAAATGAATTGTATTTTAAAAAAGCTTCATGCTAAACTAGGTGATATATAAGAAAAACAATGGTAAAATAGTTGGTATTTAAGAAAAACTTCATGGTAAAATAGTTGGTAATTAAGAAAAGCTTAATGGTAAAATAGTTGGTATTTAAGAATAACTTCATGGTAAAATAGTTGGTATTTAAGAAAAGCTTAATGGTAAAATAGATGGTATTTAAGTAAAGCTTAATGCTAAACTAGGTCATAATGAAGAGAAAATTTATGGTAAAATGAATGGTATTTAAAAAAAGCTTCATGCTAAACTAGATGATATTTAAGAAAAACAATGGTAAAATAGTTGGTATTTAAGAAAAACTTCATGGTAAAATAGTTGGTAATTAAGAAAAGCTTAATGGTAAAATAGTTGGTATTTAAAAAACACTTAATGGTAAAATAGTTGGTATTTAAGAAATGCTCAATGGTAAAATAGCTGGTATTTAAGAAATGCTTAATGGTAAAATAGTTGGTATTTAAGAAACACTTAATGGTAAGATAGGTAGTATGTAAGAAAAACTTAATGGTAAAATAGATGGTATGTAAGAAAAGCTTAATGGTAAAATAGGTTGTATTTAAGAAAAGCTTAATGGTAGAATAGCTGGTATTGAAGAAAAGCTTAATGGTAAAATAGCTGGTATTTAGGAAAAACATAATGGTAAAATAGTTGGTATTTAAAAAAAACTTAATGGTAAAATAGTTGGTACTTAAGAAAAGCTTAATGGTAAAATAGTTGGTATTTAAGAAAAACTTAATGGTAAAATAGTTGGTATTTAAGAAAAACTTAATGGTAAAATATTTGGTATTTAAGAAAAGCTTAATGGTAAAATAGGTGGTATTTAAGAAAATGGTAAAATATTTGGTATTTAAGAAATGCTTAATGGTAAGATAGATAGTATGTAAGAAAAATCTAAAAGTAAAATAGCCGATACAGCATTTAATAAAAACTTAATGGTTAAATAGTTGGTTTTTAAGAAAAGTGAAATAGATTAAATTCAAAATAAACAAAACAAACAATAGTTACAACACATGATATGTAAGAAAAATTTATATTAAAATAACTGACATGCAAGAAAACTTAACGGTTAATGAGTTGATATGTAAGAAAAACTTTATGGTAAAATAGAAGAATGCAAGAAAAACTTAATGGTAACATAGTTGGTTTTTAGGAAAAACTTAAAGGTGAAATAGATTATATTTTAATAAAATAAAATAAACTTAATAGTTTAAAAAATGATATGTAAGAATGATGTAAAGCAAAATAACTGACATGCAAGAAAACTTAACGTTAAAGGGTTGATATGTAACAAAAACTTAATGGTAAAATAGATGAATGCAAGAGAAACGTAATAATCAAATAAAAAAGATGCAGCAATAGAGAATGCAGTCAGCGACCCACAGCTTGACTGCTTGCATCAGGGTCAGCCAACCAGAGCTGACCAAGACCGTACTCCACCTCCACGTGGTGGTCCTGGAAACAGTCTGCAGCAGTGCAGTCTGGCTGAGCGAGTACGGATCGAAGAGGGAAGGCAAACCCGGTCCCAAAAAATGCCGTGCTGAAGTCGGATGTGTCGACCGAAAGGTGCAGATATCACAGCTATAGCGTAAACAGACACAACGCAACCACCGTCCTTTTCAGGGCGAACGAGGAAGAAGAAGAAGAAGAAATAAAATATATATATAGGAAAAACACTTATTTTATAAAATAGATGACTTATAAGAAGAACTTAATGGTAAAATAGTTGTTATTAAAGAAAAATGTAATGATAAAATAGATTATACTCGTATTAAAGGAAAAGCTTAATGGTAACAAATGATGATATGTAAGAAAAATGTATAATAAAATAGCTCATATGTAAGAATAACTTAATGGTAAATAGTTGATATGTAAGAAAAACAATGTTAAAATAGGTGAATGCAAGGGAAATTTAATGGTCAAATAGATTATATGTAAGAAAAACTCAATTTATAAAATAGGTGATATGTAAGAAAAACTTAAAGGTAAAATATAATATATTTAAGAAAAAACTTAATGGTAAAAAAAGATGATATGCAAGAAAATTTTATAGTGAAATAACTGATATGTAAGAATATCTTAATGGTAAAAGAGTTGATATGTAAGAAAACTTCATGGTAAAAGAGTTAATGTGTAAGAAAAAAAATAATAGTAAAAAAGATGATATCCAAGAAAAACTCTCTGATAGAATAGTTGGCAGGTTAGAAAAACTGAAAGGTAAAATATTAGATATGTAAGACAAACTTAATGGGAAAAACTGTTAGCATTTAAGAAAAATCATTATGGTAAAAAACTAGATGTTTAAGAAAAACTTAATGTGGAAAAATAGTTGGCATTTAAGAAAAATCATTATGGTAAAATATTAGATGTTTAAGACAAACTTAATGTGGAAAAATAGTTGGCATTTAAGAAAAATCATTATGGTAAAAATTAGATATTTAAGACAAACTTAATTTGGAAAAATAGTTGGCATTTAAGAAAAATCATTATGGTAAAATATTAGATGTTTAATACAAACTTAATGTGGAAAAGTAGTTGGCATTTAAGAAAAATCATTATGGTAAAATATTAGATCTTTCAGACAAACTTAATGGGGGAAAATAGCTGACATTTAAGAAAAATCACTTTGGTAAAATATTAGATGTTTAAGACAAACTTAATGTGGAAAAATAGTTGACAGGTAAGAAAAATCATTATGGTAAAATATTAGATGTTTAAGACAAACTTAATGTGGAAAAATAGTTGGCATTTAAGAAAAATCATTATGGTAAAATATTAGATGTTTAAGACAAACTTAATGTGGAAAAATAGTTGGCATTTAAGAAAAATCATTATGGTAAAATATTAGATGTTTAAGACAAACTTAATGTGGAAAAATAGTTGGCATTTAAGAAAAATCATTATGGTAAAATATTGGATGTGTAAGACAAACTTAATGTGGAAAAATAGTTGACATTTAAGAAAAGAACGTAATGGTAAAATACATTATATTTAAGTCATTTTGTTTTACATGTTGAAGTTGTCAGCTCCCGGCATAACGTCAAATTATTGGCCTTGTACGACATGCCTGCCTGAAGGTGCATTAGTCCAATTCTTTCTTTCTTTGTTCAGAGACCACCAGGAACCACACGTGACATTACGAATGCATTACAACTATTAATAACCCGGCCGTATGTTACATTTTTGGTGTCATTTATTTGACTGGTTTTGGCTATACACATTGTCTTTTTAGTCAATTACCATGTCTGCTGGCATAGATGATCATGTATCTCCACAACATCCTTCTGTTTATCAAAGCTGCTGTTGTCGTCATCGTATGCCTTGATGTCAAACTTTCCACTATCTTCTCTCTGTATCATCCTCTCTATTTTCTGTTGTACCATCATGTTCCAGCTTTCATCTCCTCATAATACCCTCAAAGAAAATGGACTGCTTCCTTCTGATGTGAGTAGCTTTTTTTTTGTGTCTTCTTTCGGGACATCCTCATTGATTTTTTTTATTTTTTTATGAGCCGCCCATTGTCTTCTTAACATTCTTGGTCAGAAACCACATCTCTGTGGCCTACAGGATTTTGCCCTACCTATTTACCAATTATCCATGACTGCTTCCATATGTTATTATCCAGACCTAGAGGTTTTTTATATTTGGATATTGTATCTGAGATTAAACCAAGTTACCTTTATGTTGGTAGGTAAATAAGATCCTGGAAAGAAGCGGTGGAAATGGAAGCTGAGGCAGTAAGGATCTCATAGACAGCTGAAGAAGGCAGCCCAGTATAACAACAAATTTTGACTTTTTTGTTTGTATCTGAGATTAAACCAAGTTACCTTTATGTTGTTTGGGCTGCTGAAAATGAAAATGGCCGTTAAAACACCAGATTAGCTCTAGTTTTTTTTAAATATCTATAAAACAAGTTTTACACATTTGCATATACATACCATATGATAATAATGCTCATAGCGGAAATGATTCACAGCGACGCCTTTTTGCCTGTCGCTTGTAATGAGTTTCTGGAGCATCTCTCACAAGGGTCCAACAATAGTCTGCTAGCATTGCTGCATTCCATTTCCCTTGGTACCTTTTTTCGAGGGTAGTAATGTCCTGATGAAATCGTTCCCCATGCTCGTCACTGACAGCACCGCAGTTAGCAGGGAAGAAATCCAGATGAGAGTGTAAAAAGTGTAATTTCAAAGACATGTTGCACCCTAGTCTCTCGTAGCGCTGCAAGAGGGTTTCTACAAGCTCCTGGTAATTGTCAGCCTTATTGTTTCCTAGAAAGTTTGTGGCCACTTGCTGGAAAGCATTCCAAGCTAACTTTTCATCACCTGTGAGGATATCATCAAAACGCTGATCTCGGAAGAGCTGACGTATCTGTGGACCGACAAATACACCTTCCTTGATTTTGGCCTCACTAAGTCTTGGAAATTTATCACGAAGGTATAAAAATCCTGCCCCATTTCGATCCATGGCCTTTACAAAATTCTTCATTAGTCCAAGTTTGATGTGGAGAGGAGGGAGCAAGATCTTGTGGGATTCTACAAGTGGTTCGTTAAGTACATTCTTTTTCCCCGGTTCAAGTGATTGTCGTTGGGGCCAATCCTTTTTTCTTGTAGTGGGAAGTCCTGGCACGGCTGTCCCACAGACAGAGGAAACAGCAAAACTTTGTGTAACCCTGCTGTAGCCCCATCAAGATGGCAATGACCTTCAGGTCACCACAAATCTGCCACTTATACTTGTCATAGTTGATGGTGTGTAACAGTTGTTTCATGTTGTTGTACGTTTCTTTCATGTGGACTGCATACCCGAGTGGAACAGATGGTAAAACGTTACCATTATGGAGCAGCACAGCTTTTAAGCTCAACTTGGACGAATCAATGAACAGCCTCCAATCGTCGTCTTTGTAGTTGATGTGTAGTGCTGCCATCAGACCCACTATATCAACGCAAGCAATGAGGTTATCTGTCATTTTGAAATATGGAAGCAGATCTTTTTGCCGAGCACGAAACACAGACACATGCACATTCTCTTCTAGAAGATTCCATTGCTGCAGTCTGGACCCCAACAGCTCTGCTTTATTTTTTGGCAATTCCAGATCTCTCACTAGATCATTCAATTCACTCTGGGTAATTTTATGTGGCTGTGCAGACTCTTCAATAGGCACGAAATCAGGATCTCTTGATGTAGATGCTTTCACAGGTGACGGATGTCCACTGGCCTTATTATCTTCTTCTTCATCATCCAGAGTATAAGATTCTGGTGGGTCCGGAACAGGAAGTCCTTCCCCGTGAGGCACTGGCCGCATAGCAGAGGGAATATTCGGATAGGTCACAGGCCGCTTTTTCTTCTTAGAAATACCATGTCCAATTGGAGGAGTCATGCAAAAGTAACAATCATTAAGATGGTTTGTCGGTTCCCTCCACACCATTGGAACTGCAAAACGCATCGATCGTCCTTTTCGGTTCAACCAGCAGCGCAGATTCGTTGCACAGGATTGACAACATATGTGTGGGGCCCAATACCGGTCCTGGTCACCGATCTCACAACCAAAATAAAGGCTGTAAGCTTTCTTTATCATCGGTGTAATGGGTCGCCTTTGTGATAGCAAAGTTATTTGTCCGCAAATATAGCAAAAATAATCCGCACTGTTCACACATTCACGAGGCATCTTGAACGACACGTCTGCACTCACAGAATCCACAACACAAATGATGACAAGGAGGAAATGTGGTTGCAATGACTGCTACAGATTGCGTCATCCAATTGGCGCTCAAGGCTATCCGTCTCGTGGGGAATCACGCGCCAGGGCTATAGAAAAGAGAAGGACTGGGTCATTCGCGTCGGGAAGGTGAAGCCACCAGCCTACTGACACCCCCCACCCCCCCCGATCTTGAAAACTAGAGCTAATTCGCGATTTTTAAGTTCATATTCGTGATCAGCATGTCCAAATTAGTTAAAAATAGCTACTTTTGTCTCGGATACATTTTGGCTGTTGTCCAGTAACTGCCTGATGCTGGTTACCTGCAGGACAACTTCCGTTGGAGGTGGCTTCATAAAGTGGAGGGCAAAGAAAAGTGATGATGATAATGATTTATGTAAAACACTTGGTGACGTCAGGTGAGATGTTTGCATATGGCCCCAAAACTAGGGCTCCAAATACTGTACCTTGTTTGCCCAAGGAGCCAAATACCCTAGCACCGACCCTGGATATTATATACAGTACTTTTCAAATGTTCGTGTTTCTTTTAATTTATTGTTATCGTATGTGCATAGGCTATTCTTCGTCCCCGCTGGCCCATAGTTCGGGTTTCACAGATGACAGTCAAAAACATATAACCTGTTAGTCCGCTAAATTGAGAGTTGACCGTTAGTTTGATTAAAAACCAGTAGCTGACTTTTATATGGTATACAGAACCTAACAGCAGCATAGCAATATTCGTGGTCCGTTTTGTTTTCCTCGTCCATATAAGACGTCACGCAATTTGTCATTTTTAACTCCCCCTCCCCTCCCTCCCCCCCCCCTCCTCCCCCATGTGAATGTGACATCACAAATATCTTAAATCTCCCACCTTTTTCTTCATATTGTTTTAGTGCTGCTGAAAAGAAACAATGTAATCGAATGTAAATTAGTTAACTTGTATAAAGAAAATAACAATCTTTCAAGTAATATATTGTTTAATTAATCGAAAAATGGTGCTAAATTTATTTAAAATATCGCTTATTCTGACTTAACTTAATTTGAGACAATAAACAGTAAATTAAATGTAAAGTAAACACACCAATAACTTCCGTTTTTACTTAAGTTAAAGTTTCTTACAATAATGCTGAACTCGAGAGAAAATTCATAACAATTCAAGAGTTTAAAAACTGAATTTGTTATCAATGAACGGCAAAGTGAGATGCTCCCCCATTGAACAAACTAGAAATCCATTATCTTCCAGATCAACATCGTTTATAAGAAATGTGTGCATTACATTTACATTATATTTAAAAAAAAAGAAAAAAAAAAAGAAATGTATAATTTGAAAAAAAAACAGAAAAAAAAAGTTTAAAATAGTTAAAGAAATAAACGAATCATTTGATATTTCATTTGAGATTATATTATCAATGTAAGTCGTCCGTGAGGGAGTTGTTAACTATTGGGGATTAAAACAGACGTTTAGGATTTAGGTTACACAATCTATTCTTCTCCGACATTATTTATGAAATAAGCGAGCTTCACTTATATTTTATGTGACGTCTATTTTTTGCAAACCCCCTTCCATCTCCCGCCCCCCCACCCCATCCCCCCCCCCCCCCCCCCACCCCCCCCCCCCCTCCCCCCCCCCCCCCCTTTTAATTGTCACATTTCGTCACACAATTTAAACGCCACTCTCCCTCACTGCGTCACGTCATATGTGGACGACCCCCTAAGACAGTGTTTCCCAAAGTATGATACTCTTGCCTTTGGGATTACGAGAAAGGGGTTCAGTGAGTTCGTGGCATAATTTCGTTTTATTTCACCTTATACGTTTTTTAAAGTGCAGAACACAATTAATTAAAATTTAATATCTGAGAAAGGTACACTGTTAAGACCAAACTCTCAAAAGGGGTACTGTTGTGAGTTGTGTAGAGAAATGTATTTTGATAAGAGAACTCTAGTGAACTGCAAAATGTTTAGAAAAATACACATCATGTGCGTGATTTGTAGAATCTTAAGATAGCATGGAAGAAGCCATACAACTCACTTATTGTCACGAAATACGTTCGTTCTTTTTGATGGTCTTTCCCTCCACTCCGACATTATTATTTACCACATCTCTTACGTGCTACATTCTTCCAATAATTATCTTTCATAGTTCAAGGTTTTCTGATCACATCTTTTTCTAAAATCGTCACTCCATTAATTTTACTGAGCGCATGACCTCATTTTGAAACAACGTTCTTTTTTGTTTGTGCCAAGCGAAGTTGCCACATTGACTTCTCGCCATAACAGACGAAGTAAAAGTCTACACTAAGCGACAGTCCTATTGTTAACCCAGACTTCTTATCAGGCAAAATACAGAAAACATATTGTGCACAGTGGTGCAATATGAATGGAGAGACGTTATTTGGAGATAAGGATGCAGTTGTAAATATGCCGTGCCCAAAAAATCGATCAATTCCAATCTGGATGAACATTAAGACGGGGGCAGGAAGATAAAACATGTGATATTGGAGCATGGAAAGTTACGTAATCGCTTCCGCCCACACCTTGTCGTGATCAATAATTAAAAGAAAGTGCAACCTTATAGAAGATTATTAGTAATAGATCTATGAAGCAGTGAGTATTTAAACATGATAAATACCCACGGAAGTTGCAAGACCTTATAAGGTAATAGCGTTTGAAAACAACATCTTGTGATGCCATGTAGAATATTCTCCATAAACGAAGGTAGAGGGGTATAGACCCCTACCAAAATCAGTAAATTATTTTCCATTCGTTTGGCATTTGAAGATTTAAATATAGGCTGCTCTTGATTTGACTTTTCGTCAACAAAGCAATATGGGTGCGTAAGCGAAAATATTCGCCTTGTAAGCCTACTTCACTTTCTTCAGATTTCTTCAAGTAGAAATTATAGACAGCCAGGAACACAGAATATCAGGATCCAAATACAGGATAAGCTAGAGGGCCGGACGAGAATTCTATAATTAGAAGAGAGTAGCCCCGGAGAAATCATTTTGTGCCTTACGTTCTAGAATCCTAGTGCAAGTGCTATAAGTTCGACATCTAACTCACCTTAAGAGACGGTCTCTTAAATCAGTTGCACGACAATATTCGGACGTTACCTGTGCAAAATGTCTGTGTTAATTCGACCGAAAAACTCAGGGTAAGTTGTAATATACATATTTTATTATTTCATACTTTGCATTTTTACATGTATAATTTGCTTGCGGATTTACAGTGGCATATTAGGTTGGCAACCTCATCACTGTAAATAGCTTGACACTTAAACCACCATTGCAAAAGATGGTGACTTCTTCGTGCAGGTTTCCTCATACGGAACCAACAGCAGAGGTGGCCCCTTACTACAGAGAGAACAGGGAGTGGATGATGATTTCATTGTGTACACAATTATTATATACGCACTTTAGTAAAATTCATATATATGTATATATTTTGCAATTGTTGTTTTCGTTATCCAAAAGTACTTTCATCCAACTCACTGGGGGTGAACTCAACACTAAAGGATGGTAAAATCATTCTGAGGAAGATGGAAGAAGAGAATGAAAGCAGCATGCAGCTGAGGCTCCTCTGATGCTCATATCAGGGACCCAATACTTAAAAGAGGCATTTGTTTTCCTCTTACGAGCTAGTTTTTGGTACATGTTTGTAATACAAGTTGCCAGCAGTCGACGGTAGACACCAGCATCAGATGGGTCTTGAAGACGCTTGAATGGACAACCTTAGCAGTTACCTCGGCCTTGTGCAAGAGACGTGCTGCTCCTACTTTATTTGACTATTGAATAGAAGTACAGTCCGAAGTACCTATGGGAACCAACAGCGGCTGAAGCAGACACTAACCGACCCACCACCAGCAGATAAGTACCATAACACATCAACCAAGAGACGTTTCAAATCTTTTCATTAAGTCCACCACAGTTTAAACCATCCGATGATGATCAATATAATCTTTTCTTTTGTATAAGCAACCTTATTTTTTTTAAAAATCTTGTTAAACTCATAAGTGATTATTAAACGTGTTGATTTGTAACTTTAAAGCTATAGTTGGATTAATCACGATTGAATGAATTGTATGTCTGCCTGCGTATGACTCATATTGTGTTAAATACAGAACCATATAGAACTATACCAATTTTAGTTGCTGAATCACCTTTTGCTGGGGGCTCAGAAACCACGAGTCCAAAATTACCTCATATAAGGGGCGGGAGAATAAAAAGTTCATGACGGCTTAGATGATCTCAGTTGTTGTGCTTGCTTGTCTTTGTCATCCTATGAGGTCCCCTTAAATAGAAGCATCATTCTTCTATATATAGATATCTGCCAAGAGTAATCTTAAGCGAAGGTTGACACCTTTGAATACCCACAAGATTATACTCAAAGTTGGCCATTGTTGGACCCTACTGCGGAGTAGGGGAGTCTATTCACGCCACACTTTTGTATTCTTAAGAATCTCTCTCTTTTTTTTCACGGATAGACAGACACAGAGTTAGAACTTATGAGGTCACTTAAGACTCGTTAATTGTAGAGATGGACGAAGGTCTTGAACAATCACATTAACAAAAGGTTACATTAAAATTCTCTGTAAATTTTAAATAATAATAAAAAAAAAAAGATTAAAATCTCAGCAAATAAAAATAGATCAAATAACAAAGTTAAAAATACTGATTTCAAACATCAAGAAGCAATTGATATGACACACAAAGACATAAATGTCTTTGCAACAAAAACTAGTTTAAAAAAACAAAGTTGTAAATTCATTCGTCTAAACTCCTCCCCCGCAAACAAACAAAAAACCACAAGAAACATTCACAAGAAGAAGAACAAGCGAAATAACAGTAATCAATCTGGGTCCAGTAGTTTAAGTTTAATAAATGATACTGTAGATACCGTATGTACGACGCTGGAGATGGATAGGACACTCAGTGAGAAAACCTGCTGAAAGTACTACCAGACAGTCCTTGGTCTGGTATCAGCGCTTATCTTCCTCCTGGGGTGTATGATATTATTATTTCTATTTTAGGTGCTCTATCCTTGAGCCTGGAAAACACACATAATTCAGAGGTGGAAATGCTCTCCTTGAGCAGCGACTCGGCGTGCTGTATACCAGCTTACTTATAAGTGGGGACGGCTAAGTACTGAAACTCCTCTGTTTGCGTGAGACTGGATGTTCCGAGGGAAAACACACGGTACCCGATTTTCTATGTGCTGGCGAACCTGAGTAGAATGAAATATTGGGTGCAACTAGGCGCTGGCGTACGCTGAACCGGTGAGTAGGAACCACTACTGCACAATACATGACGATGTCAGGCTGTGGTTACTGGGTTCACACTGCGGTGAATGGTATTTTAATGATTGCCACCCGTTTAGTGGGCTGTTGCGAAGTTAGATATTAGTTGAAAGATAATGACAGACGTATTGCAATCTGCTTCCTGAAGGGTGGATAGGAGAGAGAATGTTACGTTCTCTCCGAGGTTTGCTTGCTTCCAGCCGTCTGGCAGTAACTCCAAAAGTAGCTCTGAAAATAGCTCTGAAACCGAGACAAACATATGCACACTATCTCAAAGCAAAGTGCGAATCATAACATAAATTTACATTTAACATGTATGCACCTGTAATGTATGTGTTTAATTTTCTAATCAAATTATGCTGTCCCTCCAATACGTGCTGTCCTCCTGTTCAGTCCACAATACCAACTATCAACATCCGTGTTTCCATGCAGCTTACATGGAACAATTTTATTTGTAAGGTTTTCGGATTTGTTGTTGTTTTTATTTCTTGTCAGGGTTCTGATAATTGTAGGATTAACCCCACCAGTCCGTCTCTTTTTAGGGGTAAGTGTAAACCCCTGCCTGAATGAGAGCGTGGGCTAGAGAGTCATTCTTGTTGATAGACGGTCAGATAAGTTTACGTTACACTGAGTACATTTTTCAACGGGGCAGCAGGCTTCGTGAGAAATTTACGTCCTTTGATTCCCCCACCGTTCCAGCAGGGTGAATAACTCTTTGTCGCTTGGTTAACGATTAGTCAGATGTTAAGATAATGTTATGATGCTTAACGGGAAGCTCTGACGATTGGTTTCGATTTTTAATTTATGTAGCAGTCATTAGATTACGTCAAAGTAGGGTAGAAGCGGTTTTTTGGGAGGTAATTCTAGAAGCTATGATTCACCTCGTTTGTCTTGCATCATAATATTGGCACTATATATACAGGGCCAAATTATTAGTCGGCGCTCCCAAGTTCTGGATTACTATTGCCGTGAATAGTGCCAGACATAAATTCAGTCTGCCTGGTTAGTGGATATTCTGATAAAGTCTGGGTATGTACTTACTTACTTAGTCGTTCCCCTTCTACCGTGAGGTATGTACGAAGTCTTAATAAATTAGTGGTGTAGAAATTTCAGCTGAAGGATTTTAACAAGTCAGAGTAAGCTTTCTGCTGGGATTAAATTTTATTTTTAGTCGGTAGTTTGCCAGCAATTACCTGACTTCTGCCAATGTATTGTAAGTTTAAGTGGTAATCATACGAAGTATAGCCAGTGTAGTTCTGTGTAAAAAGTTTGGTGGTATTATTAATTAATATATCTCTATATGAATTTAGGAGAATGGCTGGTGTAGTATGGTGTAATATATTAAGAGCACCAGACTATGTTATGATAACTTTGAAGATAATAGTATATGAACTCGGGAGTTGTTTAACTAAAGTGGCCATAGGTATTTACTTAGTTGCTGAAGAATAAGAGTGGTGAAGGGAGTTTAGTATTATGATATGGGGTATGCAGATGTGTGTAGATATTTGTGCTATTTTTGATAACCCTCATTGGGCTGCCTTTTAATATAAGAATAGTGCTGGGAAATTATTTAAGTAAAAGTTCTACTATCAGGAAACAGCGAAGTGGTGTTGTGACGGGTAACTGACTCGGTCACGAGCTGGCCTCAGAAGCAATCAGGTCAGCCCGCGTCTGTGTTAAACGTAATAGACAACTTGTTGTCGGTGAAAGAGAGGGGAAGGGGTGAGCTGTTAAGTCTGACCCGAGGGCAGAAATAGGGTAGAGCATGAGGGCTTGTGTTGGGTGCAGTTTTATTATGGAATGGGAAAGCGGGGTGTAGGTAAATCTTTGGTTGTTAATGTGTTTGAATCATGTAATTTATGAATTGGTGTATATAAGTTGTTATTTTGTTTTACAGCGATTCACGGCGTTGTAGGTCCCTAAGCCTGCAACGGACTTTGCCTTCTCGGAGAGGGAGGCAAGAGACATCGGTGTAATTGAGAAAAACACTGGGGTACGCGCAAAGTAACGGGCGCCCATAGTTACGTCTGCAAGACATAAAAGCTTTGGGAATTCTCCTGACGTGATGAAACATATACCTCGGCGTGGAATTTCTAGAAATAGGAGCTCTTAGCTTGTACGGCCCAATACAGAACAGGCTACGTTGCTTGGTATTGTTTACATACTGCCACAATAAAGCAGTAGGCCACAACCCGAAGCGGTTTAAATCGTCGTTTGTGTGTGAAGAATTGAGTTGCCATCATTGCTAGATCTACAGCCAGAAGCAAAAATATAAATTTCCCTAGGGCCTCTTCATCAGTTATTCTGGAGAGGAGAGAGGGAAATCATACCTTTCTAAATGCTAACGGGAGGAGGTACTTGACGAAGGGTAACGCAGCTCAGCCTCAGACGAAGACGATAGCGTCAGGAAGGCACGAAACTTAAGTAGAGGGGAGAGAGTAGAGTTAGATAGATAATACTTAGAGGAGAGCCTCTGAGCTTGTTCTGCAGAATTCAGTGGAGTAGGATTTAGTGGTGTATAAGTTAGTTGTGTAGGAGCGCCTTTGAGACATTTTAGTCAGATTAGTTAGAAAGTTTTCCTCTGTCTGGTTAAACGGGACAGAGTGAAAACTTGTGGAGAGTATTCTTGTGGTGTGTGGGACTCCACAGTGTAGATAGTTAGTAATAGTAGTGTTCAAGTGGTGGTGGCTCTTACTTAGATACCCCCGCCCGGTATATTTCTTTAACCTTAGTTGTTTTCGTGTAGTCGTGGACGTGTGCGTAGTAATTTTTGATAACTGTGTCATTTATTGATTTGTTCTTTTTTCCAGGTTGTGCGACCTTGCACGTTATTGTTGTTTTTCTCTGTGGTAAAGATTTTTTTGTTTAATTAACTATAAAATGTGCTCTGGATCAGTTTGTCTTTCACTATACTGTACCTGTATTCTTTAACTGTACAGTTGTGTCTGTGGCTAGTAATTAGTGCAGACCTTATCTCAGCTGAGCAAGAGGTGGTGAGACAGTAGCTAATAAAACAAGTCATAAGTAGCGAGGGAGAGTCAATCTAGGTTCTCACCCTTGAAGCTATAAGTTTCATCCTCCACAGTCACTTTAACTCTCATCTTAATTTATCTTCTCAGACTTTCCTCAAAACTGGTGTCTTGTCTCTTTACTCAGACAGACTATTAATTAAGCCATTTCACGACACTCTCTAAAAATCAGTTGTTAAGCAAACACATGACACCATTAAGATTAAGGAAATAATTTACACAGATCTAATTCACAAAGTTAGTCAGCATCTGGTTATATGATAACCCAATTATAACCATTTACAAACTAAATGTCACTAAACAGATTAAGTATCTTAAGATTAGCTTTTGCGAGACGGAATTGCGATGACTCGATTATTGACTGCACATTACTGACTTTGATACCCAAAAAAAAAAAAAAAAAAAAAAAATCTAAGTTACAGCTAGCAATTATATACACGATAAAAACTAAGCAAATAATATGTGAACATTTTGGTTTCTTATCTCGAGACTCCAAGAATAAACTAGACTCCAACGTGCTAGTAATGGGTTGTTTTACCGTACTCAGATAGAAACAATCTGTCTGCTCCGGTCTGTCTGCGGATTTTGAACATAGCGTATATGATGCTTATATTGATGATGAGGTGATCATCAGGATCCCCAAAGCCAGCAGCACATTTGGCAGACTTTACACCAATGTTGGGCATCGAAGTGGCATTAGTCTACAGACAAAGCTGAAGTTGTACAGAGCTGCAGTGCTTCCAGTGCTGCTTTATGCATGTGAAACATGGACTTATACAGGCGCCACGTAAAGAAGCGTAACCACTTCCATACAGTCTGTCTCAGAAAGATAATGAGCATCAAATGGCAAGACAAGATCCCTGACACCGCCGTTCTTGACAGAGCTGGTATCCCTAGCATCGATACTATTTTGATGCAGTCACAGATTCGCAGGGCAGGTCATGTAGTCCGAATGCCAGACCATCGACTGCCAAAAATACTCTTTTATGGAGAGATGCAGAAGGGTAAACGCTCCCATGGTGGCCAAAAGAAGCGCTTCAAAGACACGCTTAAGACTTCATTGAAAACGTTTGGCATAAACCCTTACACATGGGAAGCTGCTGCGCAAGACCGAACAGCTTGGCGCACATCTCTTTGTAAAGGTGCAGCGGCATGCGAATCATCCAGAAAAGCAGCAGCGGAACAGCGGAGACAAGCTAGAAAAGACCGTGTAATAAAACCTTCACCTGAAGCAAACATTCCCTGCCCACACTCACTTTTGATCGTTGGCCAGCCTTTAAAGTCCTGCGCCCCCGTCCCGCCTATCAGTTTTCCGCGTATTCTCCTCTCGCGACCATAGTAGGTAACACGGTGATTTTCAATTTTCAAACGTTTTTGATTGTGTTGTGAGTTTGATATAAACTATGGACAGATTTTTTAATTTGGCAAGTGTTAGTAAAAAAGCGAGAACTTGTTGAGGATGACAAGGAAAATGGTAATGAAGAAAGGAAACGTAAGTATTGAAAATACGACGAAAGTTACTTAGATTTTGGTTTCACGTGCACTCTTGTGAACAATGAAGAGCGTTCACATTGTGTTTTGTGTTTCAAAGTACTCTCTGTCGAATGTATGCTGCCTAGCAAATTGAAGCGCCCCATTTAGAAAGTGTTCATAAGAATGACGTCAGCTAACCAAGAGAATATTTCTCTAGAAAGCTGAGTCAAATGATAGAACAAAAATCAGCATTTTCTAAGCAGGCGACAATCTCGAGTAAAGCTCTTCTAGCGTCTTACAAGGTAGTATACCGGATAGCACAATGTAAGAAACCCCATACGATTGCAGAAGAACTCTTTTTACCGTGTGCTATTGATATGGTGTCCATTATGGTTGGAGAGTCCGTGGGAAAGCAGCTTTTGCCCATTCCTTTGTCGGACAGGGCAATCATCCGTCGAATTCAAGATTTAGGAGAGGATATTAATGAACAGATTATAGAAAAAATGAGGGGGAAGGTGATAAGGTTGGATAAAGTTGGTTTTTTATTCCCGTAAATGATATCCACCAAAAGATAGATATAAGTGGATGGAAGCAGACATCATCATCATCATCAGTTGATAAGATCTCTATGGTGTTGTTTGCTCCACTGTAGTGTATGGAATGTCAACTTGACTTACGCAGTGGTGTGTAGACATGGATTGAGTGTATAATGTGCGAATGTTAATAAGGGTTCGTGGTGTTGACAAATGTTCTTTTCTCACACTCATGTATGACTGGAAGTCATCGACACCAACGACTGTGTACCTTTTCTAAAGTTTAATTGGACGTACACACTCGACAGCACAGATAGTGACAAATCACAGGTTGGCATAATACATCATGGTACAGTGGATAACTGGTCTTGCAATGTTATGTTACATGGGCACTCATGTGGAATAATAGTATCAAGGACTGTCAGTAGCCAAGCCCTCAGTATCGCCCATACATATATATCATCTGACTTCACTGACTGAGCACGTCAGCTTATAAACAATATTTCAGATGGCTTCTAAACCTAATCTCGTCTAGCGACGATTCTTCAACATAATGTTCAGCACATATTTTTCCATATAATAATATTGAACCGCTAATAACGGGTTCTCATGTGTAGCAGTGATCTCTGGACTAAACAAGCGATAATACGGGCATCCCTTTTCTCTTCTTGAAAGTCACTACATGTTTTGGTTCCAAGATGGCTTCACTCGTGAGCTGTCACTCACGTTTGGATACAGATAATGAATCTGTCCTAAAGTTAGTCATTCATAAAACATTTCATTGCTCTGTAGATTTGATCATGAACAATTGACTGCAATCTACAGGATATAGTGCTGCTAGGAATCGAAGTCGTTTTCATCGAGTCAAATATATTCTCTTAGACATTCAAATCGTAACTATCGAAAATGGTGGCTTCGATCGAGAGTTCATAAGAGTATCTTTGATTACCTTGGTATAGGAAATATGAAACTGCCATTCTTTGGCAATACGAATAAACACTGGGGTAAAGCATACACGATAGGTTTAGACGACTATCACTTTCCCCACAAATACTGAGATCACTTTTTTCCCGGCGACAGGCCGACATAGAAAAAAACAGTCCCTATCGGGACGAAGCCAAATCACACCACTCTCTAGCGACACATCCGCCGAATAGCCTTTGACCTCTCTAGAGACAACAGAACATATAGTTCGACTTAGATATGTAAAGATATACAGATATAAGACAGACTCGTCCTACTCAGACAAACAATACACATAAATTCAGGCCATAGATATTCTGAAGCAAGAACAATCTATTATTACCCAAACGAAGAATAAATCGCAGAAAACTGGACTCACCCGCGGAGTTCGATCGAAGAGACGGCACAACTTTCAAGGGAAGTAACTCAATAATGACTTTCCCTTAAGCACTATAAAATTACCTATGTATAATATTGTAAGATATCAAAGACTGCACGTAACAGTCTTACCACACCTCCCGGGAAAAAAAAATGGAACATTTTTTTTTTTTTTTTTGAAATACATCTAGGAGCAACGTACAATAGGCTCACAACGCATGAATAATGCGCAGATGAAAATATCAGGAATACCTATAACGCCTAATATGAGGCTAAGTCGACTTATGGAGCGACTGGTGAGAATGTGTCTCATAAACTGAGAGAAATTATTTCTCTACAAGTATATTTTTCCAGGAAGGTGTCATCAAAGTATAATACAATTCTGGCAATTACACAATGCCTAAAAAATTCATATCATCATTTCGCATTAGATATCTTAAATTTATGATTTATGAAGAAAAAATCATCAAAGCACAGCGGTGAATAAACATCAATGAACCGCTATGTAGTGATACAATCATTATATTATTAAATTACAAATGTGTATCTATCATGATATAGAAAAGGAACTACTATAGAACTAGACATATCAAGAAGTCTAAGCCCTAATAGTTATGTGGAATCATGTGGGCATCTTGACAGAATGTCTGCCATCACATTATCTGATCCACGAATAGCTCGCACAGAAAAATGAAAAGGTTGAAGAGCAATTGCATATCGAGTAGACCTCGAGCTCTTCAAATTCTTACTCTGTATAGCAGTAAGAGCTTTTTGGTCGGTTTCTACTATGAAATGTGCGCCTAGAAGGAACCTCTGTAGTTTGAGGATCGACCAAACCATAGCTAATAGCTCACGGTCTAAAACCGAATAATTCCTTTCTGCCGCATTAAGTTTTCTGGAAATATACATTACAGGATGCAGAGTTCCAGAGTACTCTTGCATTAGTGCCGCTCCAATCCCAGTGGATGAAGCGTCACTACGAAGAACGAATGTCTTATCTTTAGTGGGTAGCACTAAAATAGGTGGTGTTGAAAACAGTGTTTTAATCTTATCCAGAGAGCATTGGCATTCCTGAGACCAGTGGACCACATTAGGCGAACCTTTCTTTAGAAGTGTTGAGAGAGGTGCCATGATAGAGGATAGATTCTGAATGAATCTGCCATAAAATTGAATAAGACCTAACAGACTTCTCACCTGTTTTTTAGTCTTAGGGATTGAGATGTTAAGTATCTTACTAGTATTATGGTCCTCTGTCTTTAGGAAACCATGACCAACTCGGTGGCCTAGGAAAGAAATTTCGCTAAAACCAATATAGGCTTTAGAGGGTTTCGCTGTCAGGTTGTGCTCACGCAAAGTAGACAGCAATTCATCTAACCCCGAATAGTGATCTTCCCAAGTATCGCTGAAAAGACAGATGTCGTCTAGATATGCAATGACATCTGACCGATAAGATAGGATTCGGCGCATCATGCGTACGAATGTAGCTGGTGCGTTCATAAGACCGAAAGGCATAAAATTCCATTGGAACAAACCTCTAGGTGTTGAAAAAGCCGTGAGAGGTTTGGCGCGTTCAGATAAAGGAACTTGCCAATATCCTTTAGACAAATCAAGTTTAGTGAAAAAATGAGATTTGGAGAGTCGAGTAAGTAGCTCTTCCAGTAAAGGCATAGGTTCGGCATCGAACTTCGTTACTTGATTCAATTTTCGATAGTCAACGCAAAGACGTATGTTATTGTCTTTTTTACGAACAATAACCATCGGCGAAGAATATGCAGAGGTGGATGGTTCGATTATTTTCAAATCTATCATCTCATCCAACTCTTTCTCGACCTGTGCTTGAAAATGTATAGGTATAGGATAAGGTCTAATCCTAATAGGAGTATGGTCAGTTAGAACAATGTCATGTTCAATGACATGCGTTTGTCCAGGGATGTCAGTGAGTACATCCTGAAATGTTTGCAACATAGTTGAAACTTGTCGCTGTTCTCCTAGAGACAAATCAGGGGAGACAGTAACGTTCTTCCATGATTCACTAGAATGAAGTGGGATCATTGGAAGAGGAAGATTTACATCTGAAAAACTTGTTTCCTCATCCTGTATCACGGACAGTGATGAGTAATGACCATGTGGTACTGGAGAATTGTCCGTTGCTTGGAAAATGGGTTGCAAATAATCCGGACGTTCATGGAATTCAGTAAGCATATTGATGTGGAAGGTTTTATGCTTCCCATCAATATCGACAATATAGTCGACATCGGAAATTTTCGATATTATATCGTACGGACCTTTCCAAGAAATAAGTAATCTGTTTTCCCTACAAGGTAGTAATACAAATGCTTTGTCACCAGGACAAAGTTGTCGTAAGCATCTCTTCTTATTGGCAAATTGCCTTGCCTTCTGTTTCGCAAATTCAGAAGAAGAAGTTGCTAATTTGCATGCTTCGATAATCTTTTGTCTCAACGCGATGACATATTCGTAGGATGACTTTGTGTCATCGTCAATATTGTCAGATGTAATGAGATCGTGAAGCAACGACATAGGGCCACGCGGACGCGCGCCAAAGACGAGTTCAAAGGGAGAAAATCCTGTATGTTCATTGGGTACCTCTCTGTAAGCGAAGAGGGCCGCAGGTAAAACTCTGTCCCAGTCTTGAGGATGATCCTCAGTTATCTTCCCCAGTAAGTTTTTAAGTGTTCTATTAAGGCGTTCGACCATACCATTAGACATTGGATGGTAGATACTACTTAAAGATCTATCTATCTGCAGAGTAGACATTACTTGAGACATGGTATCTGATATTAGTTGGGTGCCATGGTCTGACAATATCTCTCCGGGGGAACCCCAGACGAGAAAATATAAGCCAAAGAGCATCTGCAATATCAGCAGTAGTAATGCTCTTCAGAGGAATAGCCTCTGGCCAACGTGTGCACATATCAACACACGTCAAGATAAACTGATGTCCTCTGGCAGACTTGATCTTAAATGGACCAATTATGTCTATGGCCATTTTTTGGAACGGCCGAATAGGAATGTCCGCCGCCTGAATGGGTGCAGCATGCCGTGGACCTTTGGATTTAACTTCCTGACATACTTTACAAGATCGACAATAAATCCGTATGTCCTTGTTTACCAATGGCCAAAAGAAAGCCGCAAGGACTCTTGACTTAGTACGGGAAAAACCCATGTGTCCAGCACACTGAGAGTCGTGAGCGTGCTGCAAAATTTTAACTCTCAAATTCTTGGGAACCAGGATTTGAGAATGACTTGACGTAATGGAGTCTTGAACCATACGTACAAGTACGCCATTCTTCTTTGTAATCCACGATTTACGACTTGTGTCTTTATTCGGATCACCTTTAGTTGCAAGAATGAAGAATTTCTTCAGAGTGGGATCATCTTCTTGCTGTTTTATAAACGAGTCACGAGAAATTACCAAGGGATTATCTTGGTTATGCACTTCATTATCTTCAGTAGATGAAGTTTGAGGCATATTAAGAGCCTGAGCTCTAGTGACTACAGCGTTAGCAATCTGCATGTTTTGCCTTTCCCACGTGGAAATTTGTTGCGGAGTGCATTCTCTGACTCCGTGAATGCGACCGATGATGAGGTCAGCGATCGGATTCGGAAGAAGACATGCGTGTACATCTCCTGTAAAGAAAGGAGTAGCAATCCTAATGATAGCAGTAGAGTATTTCTCTAATGTGCCGCCAAATGTTACACATTTGACTACTTGTCCAGTGGCACGGGAAGGATCTACGAGTGACTGCCTAACACCAATTGTGGTGCATCCAGAATCAAATAGCACAGAGACTGGATTGTTATTCACTAAACCCTTATGTAAGACAAGAGAACCTCTTCCATCATGCGCGACTGATGCCGGAAGAGCAGGAAGAGGATGGCCACAGCTTAAAGTAGACACTGTGGTTGGCTCAAATAGCGTTTTGCATTGGGGGCACTGAGATGCTCTCCCAAAATCAAAAGCGGCACATGCCATATTACTAGCATCATTATTATCTTTACTCTGTTTATAGGCTTCATTGGACTCTTGTTGTGCAGAGTTTGCCTGAAAATGTGGTTTATGTCTTTTGTATTGAGATCTACCTCGGTTATTATCACCTCTGTAGTTATTGTTACCTCTATTGTAACCCCTATTTGGGTTTGAGTCATAGTTCCCTTGGTTACCATTATCATATTCATTATAATGAGTATCTCTGTAATTATGATCTTGTTGACTCCAAGAAGGATAACCCTGATAGTTTCTATAATTACTTCCTCTACGGAAATTCCTATAATTATGACCACCCCTGTGTCGAGAGCTATCAGCTCGTCTCCAGTTCTTTGAAGAAGAACCCTGAAATGATTGGTTACCTTGGTTTTGATAACTATTATGGTTACCTTTTTTATCAAATCTGTTTTGAGGTCCCTGAAATCTGTGTGAATAATTGGGATTGTATGGTGTTGCTGAAGCAACTGGCATACTCTCCTTAATCTTAGTGTTGCCAAAAGTCACGTCGGGGTGTGCAGTGACATATTGGGAACAATACTCTTCCATTTCTTTTAGAGATTTGGGTTTACGCTCATGTATAAATTCAAGGAAAGGTTTGTTCACACATGACATAATCTTATCTCTGAGCAACAAATCCATAAGTCCTTCATACGTTTTTTCTGTTTTGGAAAGCTCAATCCAACGATCAACTGTGAGACGTGCCTTTGCAGTGAATTCTGAGAATTCTACACCCGTCTCAGGCACCATCGTTTTAAATAAAAGGCGATAGCCTTCCTCACTTAGCTGATATTTTTTTATCAAAGCCGCCCTAATGACATCATAATTATCCTTATCTGCTTCTGCTACAAGGCATAATCTAGTCAAAGATTCACCTTTCAAGTTTTCTGATAATTGATTAGCGTATTGTGATTTATCCACATTATGTGTACGACAAGAACGTTCAAATCTATCCAGCCAGAATGTAATATCGTCACTGGACTGATTGAACGGTGGAACCTTAACCTTGTAAGTAGAAGGTTTACCATTACCACTAGATGCCTGATTAACATTACTCATACTTGTCAATCTCAATTTCTCTAACTCAAATTCATGTTCTCTTATTGCTTTTTTCTCTTCAGCATCTAATCTTTTTTGTTCAGCCTCCCTGTCTAATCTTTTTTGTTCAGCTTCCCTGTCTAATCTTTTTTGTTCAGCTTCACTGTCTAATCTTTTTTGTTCCGCAGCAGCTTCTCTTTCTAATTTTTTTTGTTCAGCTGCAGCTTCTCTTTCTAATTTTTTTTGTTCAGCTTCAAATCTCCTTTCCTCCACCTGCATCTGCAATTTCTTTTGTTCAGCAGCAGCCTCAGCTTCTCTTTCTAATCTTTTCTCTTCTGCCATAGCTCTTCTCTCTTCTGCAGCTAATGCTTTGTCATATTGAGCAACAGCCCATTGTTCCAATTGTTGACCAGTCTTATCAAGGGCTTTCCCTTGTGTAATGAAGTAATCTAAAGTAGACATGATGTCTAACAATAATACTAATCACCTGAACCAATAATAATACCACAAGTTCTCAATGACTTGATTAATCAGTATACTATCCCAATATCTGTGGGTCACAAGCCTTTAATAAGGTCTTGTATAATAGTAATAATAATCAGGTACTGGTTTTTACCATAATCCAAGTGCAGTGCACAGGCAATTGTGTCTTATGAAATATACCTATATAAAACATATGTCAACCAACAGAATACATAAAGTACAAATAGGACTGACAATACAAGAACGTTTGCAGAAATCAAAATAAATCAAATAGGGAAATCAATGAAAATAATCACTGAATCTGCAAAGAATAACAACACCAATGACGTCACAATATATGAATATAAATTGTGAATAGAACTGAAAGATAGAAAAGGTTAGACCAACAAATTACAAACAAATCAAAAACAAAACTAAAGAACAAAGAAATATTACAAAAATAACAATAATTACAGACTTCACAGCTAACACAAAAGCAACAGTTGTCGCAGCAAATTTTCAATCAAGAAAATTGCACCTATAGAAAACGCCCACAACGGACCCTCTATGACGTGGGATATTCTGTTGTGAGGACGCCGCCCAACCTTAAACACAACCCGCTGACATAGAAACTAACATACTATACAAACAAATAACATGTAAACATAAATATATATAAATTATGTGTATGATAGTATGTGTTGCAAAATAGGCTCAGTTTTACAGTAATGGCAAAGTTATTTTTATGAAAATAAACAAACTGCCACTTTATTCAATTAAACATTCTGGCCTTAAATATTAAAGTTCATATACAGAAAACAAGAAGATCCATCGATGAAAATAGGACTTCTTAGTTCACTAATACTGTCTTCCTGTTGATATTGACAAGAATTGATCCAACTGTTCTGCGAAACTCTGTAATGTCTAATGTAAAAAATGTCAACAACGCAGACCTACATACTGCATTCACTTGACAGGTCACGTGACGAAGTGTTGACTAATAGCAAACCAATACTGCAAGTGTGTCGTATCAGCCACAGGAAACGGTCTGGTATCGGTAATCTGTTGACTTCTGAACTTCTGCGAGGTCAAACCCAGAAAGCTGGTCCACCAGTTGATAAGGTTGGATAAAGTTGGTTTTTTTATTCCCGTAAATGATATCCACCAAAAGATAGATATAAGTGGATGGAAGCAGACATCATCATCATCATCAGTTGATAAGATCTCTATGGTGTTGTTTGCTCCACTGTAGTGTATGGAATGTCAACTTGACTTACGCAGTGGTGTGTAGACATGGATTGAGTGTATAATGTGCGAATGTTAATAAGGGTTCGTGGTGTTGACAAATGTTCTTTTCTCACACTCATGTATGACTGGAAGTCATCGACACCAACGACTGTGTACCTTTTCTAAAGTTTAATTGGACGTACACACTCGACAGCACAGATAGTGACAAATCACAGGTTGGCATAATACATCATGGTACAGTGGATAACTGGTCTTGCAATGTTATGTTACATGGGCACTCATGTGGAATAATAGTATCAAGGACTGTCAGTAGCCAAGCCCTCAGTATCGCCCATACATATATATCATCTGACTTCACTGACTGAGCACGTCAGCTTATAAACAATATTTCAGATGGCTTCTAAACCTAATCTCGTCTAGCGACGATTCTTCAACATAATGTTCAGCACATATTTTTCCATATAATAATATTGAACCGCTAATAACGGGTTCTCATGTGTAGCAGTGATCTCTGGACTAAACAAGCGATAATACGGGCATCCCTTTTCTCTTCTTGAAAGTCACTACATGTTTTGGTTCCAAGATGGCTTCACTCGTGAGCTGTCACTCACGTTTGGATACAGATAATGAATCTGTCCTAAAGTTAGTCATTCATAAAACATTTCATTGCTCTGTAGATTTGATCATGAACAATTGACTGCAATCTACAGGATATAGTGCTGCTAGGAATCGAAGTCGTTTTCATCGAGTCAAATATATTCTCTTAGACATTCAAATCGTAACTATCGAAAATGGTGGCTTCGATCGAGAGTTCATAAGAGTATCTTTGATTACCTTGGTATAGGAAATATGAAACTGCCATTCCTTGGCAATACGAATAAACACTGGGGTAAAGCATACACGATAGGTTTAGACGACTATCACTTTCCCCACAAATACTGAGATCACTTTTTTCCCGGCGACAGGCCGACATAGAAAAAAACAGTCCCTATCGGGACGAAGCCAAATCACACCACTCTCTAGCGACACATCCGCCGAATAGCCTTTGACCTCTCTAGAGACAACAGAACATATAGTTCGACTTAGATATGTAAAGATATACAGATATAAGACAGACTCGTCCTACTCAGACAAACAATACACATAAATTCAGGCCATAGATATTCTGAAGCAAGAACAATCTATTATTACCCAAACGAAGAATAAATCGCAGAAAACTGGACTCACCCGCGGAGTTCGATCGAAGAGACGGCACAACTTTCAAGGGAAGTAACTCAATAATGACTTTCCCTTAAGCACTATAAAATTACCTATGTATAATATTGTAAGATATCAAAGACTGCACGTAACAGAAGGACTTCGCTTTGCAGCTTGATGAGGCCAATGATAGCAAAAGAGATGCTCATTTAATCTTTTATGTGCGGTTTGTTAATGAAAAAAACGAAATGGTGGAAGATCTTTTTTGTTAGGACATAAATGCAGGTACGACAGGCAAAGATTTATTTGAAATTGTGGACAACTTCAATGCGGAAAATAAAATAGACTGGGCTCATTGTGTTGGTGTGTGTACCGATGGTGCTCGTTCAATTTCGGGCTGTTATAGTGGCCTATAAGCCCTCATCCGCGGCAAAGCTCCTTATGCTGTTTGGACCCATTGTGAAGCACTTGCTTCACAGCATTTGAATGTTGATTTGAATGAAGTCCTGCAAATTGTCATAAATGTCGTGAACTTTATTAAAACTCGACCTCATAGAGCTAGATTTTTCAGTAAAATGTGTCACGATATGGGGGCTGAGCATACGTCTCTCTTATTTTATAGCAGCAGTCGATGGCTTCCCATAGGAAATGTATAATGCGCATTTTTGAACTTAGGCGGGAACTCTATTCTTATCTTGAAGAAGAAAACCATGCCAGTACTAGGGGCTTTCTGGACACTGACTTCCTGTTAAAAGTTGCATACCTATGTGATCTGTTTTGAAAAGTTGAACTCGTCTGCAAGGAAGTAAAACTCATTTGATTCAACTTATTGACAAAGTTTCGGCCTTCAAAAAGAAGCGTCTTCTTTGGAACAGAAAAATCAACGAAAGAGGAGAAATGGACTAACTTCCCAGGTTTGCAGCAGTTCATTGCAGACAATGAAATAGATTTTAGTGCAGATATTGTTTCTATAATTCAAAGACACTTATCTCAACTCAGTGTTCATTTTGAAAAATACTTTCCTGAAAACTGTGACAGTTTTCAGTGGGTTCAAAATCCCTTCAGTAGTGATGCTCCTTCGGACTTCAGTACTGCAAAAGAGGAAGAACTGATAGAACTTTCATCAGACTCTTCACTATAAGCGACGTTTCCATCCATGGCATTGCCAAAATGTTGGTATTCAGTAAAACAGGAGTTCCCAAGCTTGAGTTCCTTTTGCAACCTCCTATCTCTGCGAGACTGGGTTTTCTGCAGAGGCTGTCATAAAAACCAAGTTCAGATCAAAACTTGATGTGGAGAAGGAAATGAGGGTAGTTGTATCTCAATAGGTGTCAAGATTTGACAAGCTGTATAACAACAAGCAAGCTCAAGTTTCACACTGAGGTGACTGGTACTTTATTCATCATATTTTATTTTTTAGTTTTACTGCAAGTATTTTGTTATGGAGATTGAATCATGAGTGCAGTATATCAGTGATTGATTTTCAGACAAAAATAAAAATTAAAATGTTAGAAAGAAACTACTTTATCTGTGCTGTTTTCTTTTTTGCAGTAAGGGTTTTCATAGTGCATTTTGTGTATATTTTTTAATGTACGTGTAATTTTTTCACAGATTGTCCAGTTGCTATAAAAAGAAATTACATTGATTAAAAGCCTTTCCAAAGCTCTCCTCCTCAAAATAAGTTACACTAAATGTCGAAACATCGCTAGAGTTGTTAACCAGTCATCCCACAGGGGAGCCGCAGAAAGAATATAGTTGGTCAGGGGAGCCATGGACTCAGAAAGGTTGAAAACCGCTTTCATAGACTAACCTAACATATTCCTAATAATTGGATGAACAGAGTTGTCTTCATCATCCGTGATGGACGAACAACACAACATATAATGCTTAAACTTTTAACGTTTATATAGTCAAATCATGGCTTTGAACCTTGATCACCTGGCCACGCTTCGTTTATCTGCACATGCGGACTCTCTGATCCTCAAAGACTTAGCATTTCCCTGATTTAAGAAAACAATTTATCTTGAACCCAACATCAGAGGTGTTTGAGCTCCCCGTATTCGTATGCAGGTGGCGTTATGTAATGTTATTTATATCTGACGATCGCTGGCCAGCGGACAGCTCAGAGGAATTGATAATGATAAGCAGACACAAAACCAAAGACAGACGAGCCAACCGCATGAAGAGGAAGAAACAAAAACTAAGCCACGAGTCAAGAAATGGAAGGAGAGAGGTCGCATAGCAGCCGACAACATAATTTTTAAAAGGGCAGACACTAAAAATTAGACGAGATAAAAATTTGGACGAATAGGATAATTAAAATTAGCTGCCAAATTGCGAGAGATACGTAGTTACATGAAGTTTAAGAAACACAAGTCTTAAACAAAGAAAACCGTCTTTACTGTATTTGATACTATTAAGTGTCCTGGTATGTTATCTAACTAGCAACCGTAGAAATTTTATTTTTGACTCTTATGAATTCACAGGTGTGTATGGCTACATCGGACACTTGGCCAGACGAGCCTTGTGAAGGACATGACAGTGGACGGCCACTTGGTGGACGGTCATTTCCTTCCAGATGTGAGACCTTCGCTATTATTATAGACGGGTCATCCATTCAGTATATAGACAGCGTTACAGTCAGAGTTCTTAAAGAGGTACTCCGTCAATTGCTAAGTAATATAGATCTATGAAATGTGAAAGCTTTTTATGTTTGTAACAAGAATTTCCTGACCATACATTTAAAATAGGATGTTCTGGAAAATCACTTTAAATACCTTGGAGCTGTCATAAACTGGAAGGGAGGCATCAAAGAAGAGAGGGCTGCCCCAGGGGCAGCAGCTGGTAGACCTTTTCAGGCCATAAATCGAGGATTCCTCAGCAAAGGAGAAGTTGGCAAGAAGGCGACGATGGCTGTATACCGCTCGACCTATGTCCCAGTCTTGACATATGGATGCGAGTCATGGGCAATGGCTACAACCTACAAAAGCCAGATCCAAACCTCAGAAATGAGTTATCAGAGGAAGGTGATTGAAGTAACAAGAAGGAACATGGTCCGTTACCAGACGATACGTCAAGGCCTAAAAACTCAACCCCTGCAGACCCAACTAGAACAGTCCCAACTAAGATGGTTTGGCCATGTCTGCAGAATGGGAGAAGATCGGCTACCATGACAAGCATGGGAAACAAAGAGTCAGGGATACAGACCTCCAGGTCGACCCAGAGTCGGCTGGGAGGACAACATTAGACAATCTTTGAAGAGCCGATGGCTAGAATGGAACCAGGCCAGGAGGAAGACAGCCGATAGGATAGTATGGCGCTCTCTCTTCCAAAGCTCTACACTTCACGGTAGAAGAGGAACGACAAAGTAAGTAAGTAAGGTTCTGGAAAATATAACATTATTAAAAAACCAGAATGTTCAACTCAAATGTCAGTGCAGTCTTACTGTTTAGCTCTCAGACGTAGAGAACTACAAAAGTGACAACCAAGAAGTTACAGACTTTCATAGATGGGTGCTTGCGTAGAATAAAAGGATTGCAATGGTATGTGGGACAAGCTTGCGTAGAATAAAAGGATTGCAATGGTGTGTGGGACAAGCTTGCGTAGAATAAAACGATTGCAATGGTATATGGGACAAGCTTGCATAGAATAAAACGATTGTAATGGTTGTGGTGAAGTGGGATGTTATAAATATTTATAGGGGACTTAGTGTACTGAGTGAGATCAGCTGTGAAGGTATCTATATCTAATAAGAGTAGTGTATTATAGATAACCTTACTTGCTGCCACATATATATATATCTCAGTCAGAATTATTCTGGAATAGTGTGATGACTACGTTGTATGTCTAGGGTATGTGTATGATGAAGTGTAAGTCATAACAACAACAGACAGATAAACAATTTAATTTATTCCACCACACTTGACAACACTGTGACACTCACATACATATAACACTCTAAAGGATATCTTAAAGGAGTCACTGATAACTTTTCAAATAACAATATGTATTCATTGCTGTTATGAATGAATATGTGTCCTGATTCAAATACAAAGGGAACCAGGAATCACAATCAATTTTAATTACAAGTTATATGTACAGAATTTATCAATATGAATATTGTAGTGACATATATTATTATTAAAAGTATCCTATGTGTGTCAGTTGTGTAGTAGTAATATGAGGTAATACTGGTTTTGTTTTGTTCAAGCTCTGTTGGTATTTGTCATCATGACTTCAATAGTTTGTCTTTATGGGAGCTAGTATTGGAGATGTTCTCAATTCCTGTTATTAAAACAATTTACTTCCCCTCTTAAGTTTATGTTACAATGTTATTTTAAGATGGGGTACATAATTTTGAGCTCAGCTGGCCACATCAGCTTATCTTGCGTGATGGCGGCAGGAAAAGACTCCTCTGCTCGATTTCTCCCCTGTGCTCTGGAGACACCTCACTGATAGCTAAATGGACCAAGGAGTATGCTGTCCGACTCTGGATTCAGCAAAGCTCTGACCAGGTGCTGCTCAATACCATCAAGACCACGGTCCCTGAAAACAAGAAGGATGTACCTTCTACTTCATAACTAATTGATACTCTCTTTTTACACTGAGCACAATACATCACAAACATTGAGTTCAGAGCGTTAGGCCAACTGTCAGCTTCATCTGAAATACTTTATACCAGTATTAACCTCCTTAATGGTTACTACGCCTCTGCACTTCCAGCATTATTTCTGTCTAATCAATAATCTAGGTGTCAGTGTACTGTTTGGCCATTCCATGCAGTTTTACTTTCCTCCGACACCTTCTGTTCAGGCTGGAGCATTATAGGCTTTACATCATGTTTGCTACTGAACTACACATATATACAGGCATAAATTAACAATTCACATTCAATTTTCATTAAAAGATACTGAATGTTTCAAGCTTACCACAATTCATGGAAACAAACACAGATACGTTGATTAGCAATGAATTCTGGCACAAATACTGGCACAAATTCCCATCTGCTTATGTTCCAGGCTTTTATTTTAGCAAAAATGTGAGCTGGCTTCAACGCACTGTTGCTTTATCAAGCTTATTTGAACTAGTGGTCTCGAACTAACGCTCCTAAGTGAGTATATCAGCGAGTCTGGCCAATGGAGCCACGTTTCGACAAGGGTTTGAAAAAATTTTAACTTCCTACGTCTCCCCTAACAACCAAATATAGTATTTATAGTCCGACCAATCGTGTTTAGTCTTATATTTGTTGCGCTCCAATCAATTTGGAGTTTACATGGTAGGCTATTTCTGTACGTAAGGTTTTTTTCAAACACGTTATAAAAAAATTTTATGAGCAGAAATGATTTCATGCTGTCAGGCATCCCCACTATTTTATTTTGGTTATAACTTGTTAATTCCTAGACTATTTGCGTAACGTTTTACATATTCTTTGCCAGCAAACCCTAAGGAACCCAAATATACAAATTTAAAAGAGCTAAGTGGCTGCGTTCAAAATATGCAATTTCTTCGACCTCCTGTTTCGAAGATGTGCTGTCTGGGTACTGTAATGTTTTCAAACGTAAACCCATCTAATGTTATCTTTTCTAATAAGCGTTTTTCGTGATTTTAAAACCTAACTCTGGGAAGGGTAGTGAATTTATCACTGTCCGTCTGAAAAAAAAAGTTAGTGCATGTGGCCTTACACGCGTGATAGTAGTAATTGTGTATCGCGCGATGCGTGTTGCATGCGTTCCTGATTTTCAGCCCTCCCTCTCTGTTTCTATTTGAGTCCATCTGTTCGTTCGTTTTGGTAACGCAGTATAATTAATGTTAGGATTAATTTAGGTCATTACGCAGTCTGCCTCTCAATGTTTTTCCAAGAAATACAGCACACGTTTCATTGAAGAAAGCGGGTAATAATATAGTAGGCTTTTACTATCAACGTGAAAGCGTTACAATTTGCAGACGAAGCATAAAACAAAGGGGATTTCGAGTACATTTCTTGTGACAGCACTGTTATTTTACCATTGCTATTTTCTTTATTAGAATTTATTTGTTACGCTTTACATTTACCTTTTAATTTATATATGTGGATTAGAATATTCCACGACATCTCCCCTCTTAAAACAGACATTATATGTCAGTCCTTTATTCTATATACACATAGATAAATGTAAGTCAACTTGACTTTACTCTGCTGTGGTGCTATCATGGTTTTATGTAGTTGGGTCCATTCAGAGTAGGCACTACTCATGAAATCTGCCTCAGACTTCTACAACCATTAATATATTTCGGTTATGTTACTGAACAGCCGCAAGTGTGAATGCTTGTCTTAATGCTGCTTCGCAACCCGTATTTACCATTTCTGTTCTCTGAGTCTGCGCAATGACATGTCCAGAGAACATTATATTTCCCTCAAAATGTACGTTATGAGGAGATAACATATACCTGGTGATAGCAGAGTTTTAGTAGTGGATCCCATAATCTTCTTATTATCCTGTATGAAACATTCGGAATATCCTCAATCAAAGAGGCAACTCAGGGATTCATTACGTTCCTCCGAAATGTTTACATCCAACAATTTTGTCTGATCTCAGGTTTTACTGGAATCTGATATTATCCTTTACTCAGATCCACCCTTGAGAAATATTTAGCTTTATTTAGTCTGGCAAACAGCTGATTTGTATCCGGCAATGGATCCACCTGTCCTTCTGTAATAGCATTCAGTCTCCTGTAATCTATACAGAGTCTATGTTCTCCAGAGGGCTTCCTTAAGAGTACCACACCGGAACTATATGAGGATTCACTGTGCGAAATAATTCCTTCCTTCAACAGATAGTCTATCTCTTCCTTCAAAGCTTTCTCCTTAGCAAACGGAATCGAATATGGTTTCATACAGACAGGTGTGGGGTCTATCAGTTTCATATCATATTCCAATAGGTTTGTATGCCCTGGTCGGTCTGTTAACACCTCTGCATGATTATTTAGAACCTGTTGCACTCTCTCTTTCTGAGTTTTCGTTAAATGTGTACTGATTTTCACCTGTGCTGCTGTCTCACAGGGGTGTAATGGATACTCAAATGATGAAAGTGGTTCCTTTTTCATCTCCATGGCGATGGACAAGGTCAACAAGTGTGTCTCCTCCTGATGTTCTCTTTCCAAATATTTCTTCAGGAGATTCACATGATAGATTTTTTCTTTCCCCTTCTTATCTATCTTATAATTTGTTCTAGACACCTTCTCTAGAACTGTATATGGACCCTGCCATCCAATTTGTAACTTATTCTGACTCCCGGGCAAAAGAAGCAGTACCTTCTCTCCCACAGCCAAATTTCTGTCTTTCGCCTTCCTGTTATAATAGGCAGCATGTTTCTTCCTGGCTTGTTTCAAATTTTCATTGGCAAGTTTCCAGCCAGTTTTTAAACGAGTGGTCAGCTCATTCACATATTGGTATGAAGATGTAATGTTTTCCTCTGCCTTTTCATCAGTCCACGTTCTTAACAAAGCTTCGAGTGGACCTTTTATTGGCCTTCCAAACAATAATGTTGCCGGGGCCATACCGGTTGAACTATGGGGTACCTCCCTATAAGCAAAGAGGGCGGCGTGCAGGTACTGGTCCCATGTATCTGGTTTTTCGTGTGCCAACTTTCTCAGGATCGACATCAATGTGCCGTTAAATCTTTCCACTTGGCCGTTCCCTTGGGGATGATACACACTACAATGGAAGTGTTTGGCCTGGAAGATCCTGAAAACTTCTTCAGTTAGTTTCCCCTTGAACTGAGAGCCATTATCAGTCAAGATTTGATTGGGAAAGCCTAACCTTGTGAAAATTGTGAGCAATGCCTCTGCCACATGTTTAGAATCAATCGATGACAGGGCTACAGCCTCTCCCCACATAGAACAAGTGTCTACCAGAGTCAGAATGTAGCTGTTCCTTCTCTTGGTTCGGGTGAGAGGTCCCACAAGATCCACGGCAACTCTCTCAAAGGGTGTTCCCACTATGGGCATTTCCCCCAGAGTTGCTGATGCAGTCCAATGTTTAGGTGCTACTCGTTGGCACTCTGGACAGGATTTTACATATCTTTTGATATCTTCAGTTATTCCTGGCCAGAAATAGTGACAAGCTATTCGCTGTCCTGTTGCGCTGATTCCCATATGACCACTGAAGGGAATCGCATGCCCTAGTTCCAACACTTTAGTCCTATATGAAGTGGGAAGGACCAGCTGTCCGTGACCATTGGATTCAGATCCAGCCTTCCTATATATCAGTTTGTTCTTCATATAAAACTCTCCCTTGCCTGGAGGTGTATGAGATTTGGGCAACTTCTTGAAACATGGCTTGAGTGTTTTGTCCTCAGCCTGTGCCTTCCTCATCTCATCTGGATGAGTATTTATTGGATTATCCTCCTCCTTTTTTGACTGTGATCTGGTCTGCACTGTTGCCAATATCACAGGTCTCTTGGGATTCCCCAAGAAGACATATCTACACCCCAATATTAGAGGGTAGATTGGCTCATTTATCACTGCTGCTTTTATGATTCCTTCCACATATCGCGTTTTCACTTTTATTCGGGTGACGGGAAGTGTCATGGTAGCTACATCCTTGGTTGCAGTTTGAATCTCCACTGTTTCTGTGGTATATTGATCGGCCTGCACCAGGTGAGAACTCACAACGGAATCGTAATCTAAACCGGTATCATATAAACACCTTATAGTGACACCATTACAGATGACATCTTCACACACTGGGGGGTGGTAGGGTTCCTGTAGTTCTTCAGGTTTGACCTTCTTTTCCTTTTTCCCAGATGTCATAGCAGCACAATGAGGAGGTTTCCTTCTACAATGGTCAGTGTCATGATTGTTCATCTTACAATTTTTACACCACCTTTTTCCTTGGTTGAAAGATTTTCTTTCATCATATTTCCTTTCATCGAATTGTGGGAATTTATTTTTATTTTCATACCGTGGCCTATCAAATTGGTGCTTACCTTTGTTTTGATCCTTAGGATCAAATTTATTAAAGTTCTGTGGTGCTCTAAAGTTATCCACTTGTTTCTTTTTATTACCTGTTACCTCTGCTTGAGCTGCTTGATACCTTTCAGCAACATTTAACAACTCACCCAGCCTCTCTGCACCTTGTTCCATGAGAAACTTTCTCAGGTCTGGAGCCATGGACTCTCTTAATTGCTCTATAAGGACCATTTCCTTAAGATCTTGGGTTTTCCCCAGAGAAGTCCATTTCTCCAAGTATGTCTCTATTCGTGCAGAGAACTGGTGATAGGTTTCACCTGACAGTAGTTTAGCATTCCTAAATTTTTTCCTATAGAATTCTGCATTCTTTTCATACCTTAACAAAAGAGCCTGCTTTAGCATGTCATAATTTTCCTGATCACCTCTGCTCATTTTTGCAAAAACTTCATAAGCTGCCCCACGAAGTCCTTGAGATAACTTTAAGCTCCACCTTTCTCTCTCTAACCCATACGTGGTAGCTAATAGTTCATACCTATTTAGGTAGCTCTCTATATCATCGTCTTTCTCAACAAAATGATCTAAATGAAAATTCATAGCTGAGGTTGAGGCTCCTTGGCTAGCAGTGGCATCAGAGGCAAAGGGACTGGCACCATTTTCAGGAGCATGGCCTTGAAACTCAAACTCCCTTAGTCGTAACTCATGTTCCCTTTGTAATCTCTTCTCCTCCTTTTCTGCTTCCCTCTCTGCAGTCAATCTTCTTTCTTCTGCAGCTAATTTCTTCTCTTCCCTTTCTGCAGCCAATTTCTTAGCCTCAGCCTCAATCTGCAACCTCTTAGTCTCAGCCTCAGCCTCAATCTGCAACCTCTTAGTCTCAGCCTCAGCCTCAAATTGTAACTTCTTAATTTCCCTTTCAGCCTCTAACTTTCTTTCGGCTTCAAACCTTCTTTCTTCGCGTTCAATAAATTTGTCACATTCCGTAGTGACATAGGCAACCATAACTTGCCCATCTAATCCTAACTCTTTTGCAGTCTGAACAGCAGCAGATCGAAACTTGGCCAGGTCCGCCATTGTCTATCAGGTAAATTTATACAATGTCTAACCAACAATTCAATCTCTAACTATATATCTAATGGACAACACAGGCACCGTGAGCTCAACCTTATTTAATTCCACCCAAGGATACCTTTTAATTCTTATATTCCCTGAAGTGAATTACCCCCAATATTTTTAATAGGGAAAGATTCAAAATCCCAAGAGCGAGACCCCAATATATGTGGTGAAGTGGGATGTTATAAATATTTATAGGGGACTTAGTGTACTGAGTGAGATCAGCTGTGAAGGTATCTATATCTAATAAGAGTAGTGTATTATAGATAACCTTACTTGCTGCCACATATATATATATCTCAGTCAGAATTATTCTGGAATAGTGTGATGACTACGTTGTATGTCTAGGGTATGTGTATGATGAAGTGTAAGTCATAACAACAACAGACAGATAAACAATTTAATTTATTCCACCACACTTGACAACACTGTGACACTCACATACATATAACACTCTAAAGGATATCTTAAAGGAGTCACTGATAACTTTTCAAATAACAATATGTATTCATTGCTGTTATGAATGAATATGTGTCCTGATTCAAATACAAAGGGAACCAGGAATCACAATCAATTTTAATTACAAGTTATATGTACAGAATTTATCAATATGAATATTGTAGTGACATATATTATTAAAAGTATCCTATGTGTGTCAGTTGTGTAGTAGTAATATGAGGTAATACTGGTTTTGTTTTGTTCAAGCTCTGTTGGTATTTGTCATCATGACTTCAATAGTTTGTCTTTATGGGAGCTAGTATTGGAGATGTTCTCAGTTCCTGTTATTAAAACAATTTACTTCCCCTCTTAAGTTTATGTTACAATGTTATTTTAAGATGGGGTACATAATTTTGAGCTCAGCTGGCCACATCAGCTTATCTTGCGTGATGGCGGCAGGAAAAGACTCCTCTGCTCGATTTCTCCCCTGTGCTCTGGAGACACCTCACTGATAGCTAAATGGACCAAGGAGTATGCTGTCCGACTCTGGATTCAGCAAAGCTCTGACCAGGTGCTGCTCAATACCATCAAGACCACGGTCCCTGAAAACAAGAAGGATGTACCTTCTACTTCATAACTAATTGATACTCTCTTTTTTACACTGAGCACAATACATCACAAACATTGAGTTCAGAGCGTTAGGCCAACTGTCAGCTTCATCTGAAATACTTTATACCAGTATTAACCTCCTTAATGGTTACTACGCCTCTGCACTTCCAGCATTATTTCTGTCTAATCAATAATCTAGGTGTCAGTGTACTGTTTGGCCATTCCATGCAGTTTTACTTTCCTCCGACACCTTCTGTTCAGGCTGGAGCATTATAGGCTTTACATCATGTTTGCTACTGAACTACACATATATACAGGCATAAATTAACAATTCACATTCAATTTTCATTAAAAGATACTGAATGTTTCAAGCTTACCACAATTCATGGAAACAAACACAGATACGTTGATTAGCAATGAATTCTGGCACAAATACTGGCACAAATTCCCATCTGCTTATGTTCCAGGCTTTTATTTTAGCAAAAATGTGAGCTGGCTTCAACGCACTGTTGCTTTATCAAGCTTATTTGAACTAGTGGTCTCGAACTAACGCTCCTAAGTGAGTATATCAGCGAGTCTGGCCAATGGAGCCACGTTTCGACAAGGGTTTGAAAAAATTTTAACTTCCTACGTCTCCCCTAACAACCAAATATAGTATTTATAGTCCGACCAATCGTGTTTAGTCTTATATTTGTTGCGCTCCAATCAATTTGGAGTTTACATGGTAGGCTATTTCTGTACGTAAGGTTTTTTCAAACACGTTATAAAAAAATTTTATGAGCAGAAATGATTTCATGCTGTCAGGCATCCCCACTATTTTATTTTGGTTATAACTTGTTAATTCCTAGACTATTTGCGTAACGTTTTACATATTCTTTGCCAGCAAACCCTAAGGAACCCAAATATACAAATTTAAAAGAGCTAAGTGGCTGCGTTCAAAATATGCAATTTCTTCGACCTCCTGTTTCGAAGATGTGCTGTCTGGGTGCTGTAATGTTTTCAAACGTAAACCCATCTAATGTTATCTTTTCTAATAAGCGTTTTTCGTGATTTTAAAACCTAACTCTGGGAAGGGTAGTGAATTTATCACTGTCCGTCTGAAAAAAAAAGTTAGTGCATGTGGCCTTACACGCGTGATAGTAGTAATTGTGTATCGCGCGACGCGTGTTGCATGCGTTCCTGATTTTCAGCCCTCCCTCTCTTTCTATTTGAGTCCATCTGTTCGTTCGTTTTGGTAACGCAGTATAATTAATGTTAGGATTAATTTAGGTCATTACGCAGTCTGCCTCTCAATGTTTTTCCAAGAAATACAGCACACGTTTCATTGAAGAAAGCGGGTAATAATATAGTAGGCTTTTACTATCAACGTGAAAGCGTTACAATTTGCAGACGAAGCATAAAACAAAGGGGATTTCGAGTACATTTCTTGTGACAGCACTGTTATTTTACCATTGCTCTTTTCTTTATTAGAATTTATTTGTTACGCTTATATTTACCTTTTAATTTATATATGTGGATTAGAATATTCCACGACAGTGGTATGTGGGACAAGCTTGCGTAGAATAAAAGGATTCCGATGGTACGTGGGACAAATGACAAGAAAAAGATATCTGTCAGTGGAACAAGAAATGAGACGAAGACCCTGGCGATAGATAGGACACACATTGTGGAAACATGTTGATAGTATTACAAGGCAGTCCTTGTTCTGTAATCCCCATGGCACGAGACGTAGAATGAGATTTTTTTTTTAAAACACAGAAGTGAACTAGAGACAAAAATATAAAAGAATAAAGAAGACATAGAAATACCGTGAGCACGTGAGCACGAGGAGGAAGACTTGGCAGGAATTGACTGAAACTCCTTGAGGAGTTAAAAGGAAAGAAGAATGAAAAACCAAGGACTGAAGAAGAGTAGGTGCTAGGAGAAACAAGATGCTAGGAGAAACAAGATGCTAGGAGAAACAAGATGCTAGGAGAAACAAGGTGCTAGGAGAAACAAGATGCTAGGAGAAACAAGGTGCTAGGAGGAATATTCGTGTCTAAACTAATGGAATCCTTAAAGACACGCAAGTCGGAGATGTAAATTATCGTACATGGCACTAATCCTGACATAAGTACGTATTTTATTATTAGCATGTATACCTGTGACTTTAGCTCTGTTTACCAGCTGTCCTGCCTACTTTCTTGCATCAAACCGTTAGTCACCGGAATCAAACAGAGTCCCATCTTATCCGTGTGCTTAACCCTTTGGCTTGTGTTCTACTTCCACAGATTGTGCTGGAGTATCGGGAGGTCGATATTGAAGTTTACCTTGGGGAATGCAAAGGTAAATACACTAGGCTGCTTAACTGACTCAAAAACATTCATATAACTTCTGACAAAAGGGCAAAGTAGGTTTTAATAGTTTCAACTCTTATTTTTAAACAGAGATAGACAAAACTTGTTCCCTTTCCAAATAATATAGATGCTGATTTTACAGTTGGATAATTTCATACATACGAGTACATGTAAGCATAATTTTATATACTCATAACAAGGAAAGTGCCACGAGTAGTTCTTAAAGGAGAGTAGTCCTCTGATGACACAAAATACTACTGCTCATTCAAACAATCCGTTGTCTTCTATGAGACTGTGTTTTGGGAATGTCAACTTTATCGTGTAAAAAAGGAAATGATGAACAGGAAATACCATCGGCACACTAGGGGTGATGTGGTCAGCATCGCGCCGGCCGCCTTAACCCTCCCAGAGCTGCTCTAGTATTTTTCTAGGGTGATTGGGGCATCGCGCCGGTCGACCCCCAGAGCCGTATTTTGGGGCTGGGTCCTAAAAAATCCCACCTCATCTGGGGATTGAACCATAGACCACTGAGCTAGGAAGCCAGTGCAATAACCACTATGCTACCGCGGCTTCCAAGGATCATAGGCCGTCAATAAACATATACCAAGTCTTCCTGTTCCGTGCCCTGTCTTCTTCATATCTGCGGACAATTCTATTGACCGTGCGTTCCAGGATAACCCTCATCCTAAAGTGCGAAAGTATCAGCCAACTAAAGCATTTAAGCAAATACATAAAGAGCAAATTCAAAAGGGGTAGTTGACTCCAAAACAACAAAGATAGATTTTAAATAAAGAGAGAAAATATTGTATTGCTGCCAAGATGTCTGTACGAGTCGACACCTTTTTTGCGGAATAGGGTAAGAATGGTAGACTAATTCATGTATTCTCCTTTGGTCGACAGCCCCTGTTCGCGTGATGTTAGACAAGTCTGGCTTCTACACCCACATTCACAGACGTAATGTGTGTGCAACCATAGCACACGCTGTTAGAGTGGCGCAGAAGTGCGCTCTTTTGTCAAGGGAGGTAAGTCACTGGTTTAGTTTCCATTTTGAGAAGAGGGGAGAAGCGGTAAAGATTTTTTGTTTAAAATTATATATATATATATATATATATATCCCAATGGGCTGATCACCCGTTGGCTTGTCACACCGATTACGGAAACAACGGCAGATGGATCTATTTGTTGTTGCCCTAAAGACGCCGCTAGGCGTGATGGGAAACTACAACAGAGAAAATCAATCTGCTGTTGCCCTTAAGACGCCACAAGGCGTGATGGCCTCTGACTGCTTGGTCGGTCTTTGGCTAAGGACGGAAGAAGAAGAAGATATATATATATATATATATATATATATATATATATATATATATATATATATATATATATATATATATATATATATATATATATATATATATATATATATATATATATATATATATATATATATATATATATATATATATATATATATATATATATATATATATATATATTGAGGTAAGTTTAATTCATGATAAATTAGAATTTAGCAAATCTAAAAGTATTTAAGTCAGTTTATAGAACGCATCACCGATTACCGACCTCCTACCTAGTCTACACCTAGAACAAGCGACATCTACCAGAGTTTGACGTTTGACAACACTATACTAAAATGGTTCGTACCAAGCCACAAACCAAATAGAGAAAAATCTATAGAAGCCGGACAACACCTGACAGCGAACACAAGCCTTCAAAGGACAAAGACAGACAGCCAGAGAGCAAGACTGCCCCAAGTACTCAATGCACCGAACAATGCAACTCTTGACACCACGACGGAGTTAGCTGTGACGGGTGGCGGCCCAAATGAGAGTCTGAGTGGCCCGACTCCTGGCGGGGCAGAAGAGAGGGCAGATGCAAACGTCCCTGGCCTAGAGGATGAAGACCCTGAACTTGAAGTCATTTTGAGATCGTTACAACAGATGCAGGAAAGAAGAGAGGAGCTTATAGCCATGTGGCCACCACCATATGTACCCAAATCGGTAGCAGAAACCTTGTCTACCTCACAGAAGCTGCACCAAACTCCGATGACAGTCCAGAATATAGAAAAAAAGTCAGAAGACTACAACACCTACGACCCAGAAAACATCCCTGAAGCCACCACCACACGATACCGAGTCGACAGCTGTGGCTACTCCAAGAAAGTTGCTCCAAACTCCGATGACGGCACAATCACAACCAAAGCAAGATCTCGTAGTAGAGGCTACATTGTGTAGTGATCAGGCAACAACTACAGAACGTGATCAGAAGCAGTCAACAAACCAGAACGTGAGACCGTCCCACACACCACACACTCTAACGCAGACGGAAATCAGAGCGTGTCACCTGCGCAAGCCAAGCAATGCCGGTTCTCACAAGGCGCTACAGGAGAGGATTGTTAAGATCACCCAGGTGTCTGCAGGTGAGGCCTCGCTCAGGGCCCTACCCGACGATAAAGTGATCGGTATCTTCGAGGCAGGAGAGGCATCGCTAAAGTAGGGAGACACGAAAAGAAGGTCGTGCTTTCTCTGAACAGCACGGATAAAACAACTTGGCTGATGACAGAACTGGAGTCCGGACCGAAAAAATTCATGCTGCCCCACCAGATAAAAGTAGTGATGGAGACCGGCAAGACAACAAAGAAGTTGGTGCTAAGAGGGGTCGATACCAGATGGTCCGCAAACGAAGTCCAAAGTTGCCTACAAACTGAAAACACAAATTCCCAAATCATACAAGTCGAAAGGTTAAAGACATAGAATAAAAAAGATACCAATCTGGTGGTAGTAACTATTGAAGGAGCGACAAGACCTGACAGACTGACACTCAAAGATACATCAAAAAGAACAGAAGCCTATTGTAAAGTTTCTTTTCTTCTTTCCACTCTGTAAAGTGTCAGTCGGTGTGCTCTGTAAGGAAGAGTGGTGTGTTGTTGAGATCAGGCATGCTCCAGTCTACCCTGCTGTAAATGGGTAACTCACCCTAGTCCTGAGTTAGGGAAGGCAAAGGCTCCAGGGGAAGCAGGCCCTAAACTTGGTCACTCCAACCGACGCAGGATGGTGTATGTATGAAGTAGAAGTGTAGAGTGTGATTACCGCGAATGGTGTACTGTTCGTGTGCTGACCAATATAACCACTCATACACTTGTGTCTACAAGGCACCAATGCAGACTGCTGGAATCTTTGTTTACTCAATTTATTCAGACGTACACACTGGGACATACGAGTACATCATGGTATGTTGACATATAAATTTGTAGGTATACATAGCAGATCTGAAGTCATGACACATTCAGAAATAATGGGCAGTACATCAAAAGTTCAACTGTCATGATACATTATGGCCGCATCCCCCTATCTGACTAAACGCGTCAGTGAAGGCAGATCGGTAAATAACTAAAGTTACTTGACGTCCATAGTTTGTAGCATATATTATGAAACCACGAAAGAGGGGGTTTCTAGCAAGATTGAGATCTCCCTGTCACTGTCCGATAATAGGATAAATAATCTGTTCTCTTGGCAGTTATCAAAACATATGATGACCGAAATCTAACATGGCCGCCTCCCTGAGTTGTCGTTCACTCATTCATAGGAAGGAGAATATAAGCCAGAGTTAATTTATAATGGATATATAAATGATTTCATAAATGTTTCCATACAGCTCTACGGTGATCAGGTTAATTCACGTAGCCATAACCGCTGCTGGAAAGTCTGTCATCTTTGTCGATACAAAACACGACCCTAGCGATACGAAGCACAATGTTCCATCTAGGTCGAATCGACATGAGATCATCAAAATAGGGTCTGGCAATACATGGAGTCCGAATTATACATTGTACCGTACCTTAGGAGAATCTCTAACATAAACTATAGTAGAGATACCATCTCCTTTAGAAGAAAACCACTTCATGAATCATATTTCCTTAAGAATCTACCAGCCCTTTGAAAAGTGCGTACCCGCCATTATCACGGTACATCGGAACTCATCACGACTTGTCAAGACAACTCATACTTCCGCTAGACCGGAATAACAAGAATCTAGTCCCTCCTACCCATCCAAAATATACAATATAGGACTGATTCTACTTGTACTAATAATATGTAATACATATGAATTCAGGCCATAAACACAATAAGCAAATTAATATATTTTCTGGCCCTAAAAAATAAGTACAAACGTAAGCGCAATATCCTTGCGCCGGATCAATATCCAGAACGATTACTCCTATAATCAAAAGTGTGAATCAAACATGGATTCTCTCGCTTTTACCATAGACAGCATTTTCATACACAAATGAATGAATGTCTATATTTTTCCCATATTAAATAGCCATATCGATTTTTGTAATATGTGCGTCAAAATATGCACGCAACAGATTACCACACCCCTCGGGAAAAAAAAAATGGTACATTTTTTTTTTTGAAACACATCTAGGAGCAACATACAATAGGCTCACAACGCACCAATAACAATGCGCAGATGATAAGCATAAGTTTTATGACCTTAGAGAAAGTACTTCTCTAAGTATAAATATTTCCAGAGAGGTGTCACCAACGCATACTACAATATTAGCAATGACACAATTTCCACATTAGTTTATACATAAATTTCATCTAAGATATCTTAACATCATGATCATCAAAGACGAAAAACATTGAAAGATCAGCGGTGAATAAATATCAATGAACCGCTAAGTAGTGTTACAATCAATATATGATATATTACATATGTGTACACATTTCAACATAGAAACAACTGTATCAAAGTTGTATAACAGTTATGAATCATGTGGGCATCTAGACAAAATATCTGCCATCACATTTTCTGACCCACGGATAGCTCGCACCGAAAAATGAAATGGCTGTAGAGCAATCGCGTATCGCGTTGATCTCGCGCTCTTCAGATTTTTACTCTGAATAGCCGTAAGAGCTTTCTGGTCAGTTTCCACAATGAAATGCGCGCCCAGAAGAAATCTTTGCAGTTTAAGGATTGACCAAACCATAGCCAATAATTCACGGTCTAGGACCGAGTAATTCTTCTCTGCGGCATTTAATTTCCGAGAAATATACATCACAGGATGCAGAGTTCCAGAGTACTCTTGCATTAGTGCAGCTCCAATCCCGGTGGATGAAGGGTCACTACGAAGAATAAATGTCTTATCCTTAGAAGGCAATACTAGGATAGGTGAAGTAGAAAACATAGTTTTAACCTTATCCAAAGAGGATTGACATTCTTGAGTCCAATGGACTACATTAGGAGACCCTTTCTTTAGCAAGGAAGAAAGAGGTGACATAATGGAGGACAGATTCGGGATGAATCGTCCATAAAATTGTATTAGACCTAAGAGACTTCGTACTTGCTTTTTAGTCTTAGGAATAGAAATGTTAAGTATCTTACTTGTATTATGGTCTTCTGTTTTTAGGAACCCATGACCAACACGGTGTCCTAAGAAAGATATTTTGCTAAAACCAATACATGCTTTCGATGGTTTCGCTGTCAGGTTATGCTCGCGTAAGATAGACAATAGTTCATTTATACCATTATAGTGATCGTTCCAAGTATCACTGAAAAGACAGATGTCATCAAGATACGCAATGACATCTGAGCGATGAGATAGGATTCGACGCATCATGCGTACAAATGTTGCAGGGGCGTTCATAAGACCGAAAGGCATGAAATTCCATTGGAATAGACCCCTAGGCGTCGAAAAAGCAGTAAACGGTTTGGCGTGTTTGGATAATGGAACTTGCCAATATCCCTTAGACAAATCGAGTTTAGTAAAGAAGTGAGAATTCGATAGTCTCGTAAGTAGCTCTTCTAGTAAAGGCATAGGTTCAGCATCGAATTTAGTCACTTGATTCAATTTGCGATAATCCACGCAAAGACGTATGTTATTGTCTTTTTTCCGTACTATAACCATCGGCGAAGCATATGCTGATGTGGATGGTTCAATAATTTTTAACTCTATCATCTCATCTAACTCTTTCTCTACCTGTGCTTGAAAATGTATCGGGATAGGATACGGTCTGACTCTTATAGGACTATGGTCAGTAAGAATAATGTCATGTTGAATGACATCAGTTTGACCAGGAATGTCAATAAGGACATCCTGAAATTGTTCTAACATAGTAGAAACTTGTTTCTGCTCTCCTGGAGATAATTCTGGAGAAATTGCAACATCTTTCCATGATTCATTAGAGTGAAGAGGAATCATTGGAAAAGGTAAATTTACATCCGAGAAACTCGTTTCCTCATCCTGTATTACTGACAGAGATGAGTACTGTCCATGTTGGACTGGAAAATCGTCCGTTGCCTGGAAAACAGGTTGTAAATAATCAGGACGTTCATGGAATTCCGTGAGCATGTTGATGTGGAAGGTTTTACGCTTCCCGTCAATATCGACGATATAGTCAACATCGGAAACTTTTGATATTATATCGTACGGACCTTTCCAAGAAATGAGAAGTCTATTTTCCCTACAAGGTAGCAAGACAAATGCTTTGTCACCTGGACAAAGTTGTCGCAAACATCTCTTTTTATTGGCAAATTCCCTTGCCTTCTGTTTCGCAAATTCAGAAGAAGCAGTTGCCAATTTGCATGCTTCAATAATCTTGTGTCTAAGTGCGATGACATATTCATAAGAGGATTTTGTGTCATCGACAATATTATCAGCAGTTATAAGATCATGAAGTAAGGACATAGGACCCCGCGGTTTCGCGCCAAAGACAAGTTCAAAGGGAGAAAATCCTGTATGTTCGTTGGCGACCTCTCTATATGCAAAGAGAGCCGCGGGTAAAACCCTATCCCAATCCTGAGGATGATCTTCCGTTATCTTACCTAGTAGGTTTTTCAGAGTTCTATTCAAACGTTCCACCATCCCATTGGACATAGGATGATAAATACTACTCAGCGATCTCTCTATCTTCAGAGTCGACATTACTTGAGACATGGTATCCGATATGAGTTGGGTACCATGGTCGGATAATATTTCTGCTGGAAACCCCAGACGAGAAAATATTAACCAAAGAGCATCTGCGACATCAGCAGTAGTTATGCTCTTTAGAGGAACAGCCTCCGGCCAACGTGTGCACATATCAACACACGTCAAAATAAATTGGTGTCCTCTAGCAGGCTTTATCTTAAATGGACCAATGATGTCTATCGCCATTTTTTTGAAATGGCCGAATGGGAATGTCTGCAGCCTGAATAGGTGCATCATGGCGTGGACCTCTGGATTTAATCTCTTGACATACTTTACAAGATCGACAATAGATTCGTATGTCCTTATTCACAGCAGGCCAAAAGAAAGATTGAAGAACTCTAGCTTTAGTACGGGAAAAACCCATATGTCCAGCACACTGCGAATCATGAGCGTGCTGTAAGATTTTAACTCTCATATTTTTAGGCACAAGGATTTGAGAATGAATGGACTTAGCGGAGTCTTGTACCATACGTACAAGTACGCCATTCTTCATCGTAATCCAAGATTTACGATTAGTATCCTTATTCGGATCACCTTTTGTTGCCAGAGTAAAGAATTTCTTTAGAGTAGGATCATCTTCCTGCTGTTTGATAAAGAAATCGTGGGAAATCTCCAAGGGATCATCTCGGATCTGCGCATCATTATCTTCAGAATGTGAAGATTGTGGCATATTAAGAGCTTGAGCCCTAGTGATTACTGCATTAGCCGATTGCATATTAACATTTTCCCAATTAGAAATTTGCTGTGGAGTGCATTCTTTCACCCCGTGAATGCGACCGATGATAAGATCAGCGATCGGATTCGGCAAGAGACATGCTTGCACCTCTCCTGTAAAGAAAGGCGTAGCAATATTGATAATGGCAGTGGAGTACTTCTCCAATGTGCCACCAAATGTTACACATTTGACTATATTGCCTGTAGCTCGAGAAGGATTTACGAGTGATTACCTCACTCCAATGGTAGTGCACCCCGAATCGAAAAGAATTGATACCGGAGTACCATCTATTAGGCCCCTATTAAAGACAAGAACACCCCTTCCATTATGCGCAATTGACGCATGGAGAGCGGGAAGCGGGTGACCGCAGCTTAAAGTAGAATCTGTGGTTGGATCGAATAATGTTTTGCATTGCGAACACTCAGATGCTCTAGCAAAATCGAAAGCGGAATTTGCTACACTGTTGGAGTCTTTTTTATCATTATTCTGATTATCGGTGTCGTGGAACTCCTGTTGTGCAGAGTTAGCCTGGTAATAAGATTTACCATGTCTTTTGTGTTGTGATCTACCTCGGTTATAATTGTCTCTATAATTATTATTGCCTCTGTTATAACCCCTACTTGGGTTTGAATCATAATATTCATGATCATAATCATCATGCTCGTTATATTGAGTATCCCTGTAACATTGGTTTTTTTGTCTCCATGAAGCACTTGGGTAGTTCCTATAGCTACTCCCTTTCCGAGAATTTCTAACATTATGGGTACCCCTCGCGTGTCGAGGACTATCAGCCCGATTCCAGTTCTTCGAAGAAGAACCCTGATTTGAGTGGTTATCTTGGTTTTGATACTTATTCCAATTAACCTTTTTATCAAATTTATTTTTAGCTCCTTGGAATTTGTGTGAGTAATTCCGATTATATTCTGTTGCCGAAGCAACTGGCATACTCTCTTTAATGTTAGAGTTACTAAGAATCATGTCAGGGTGTGCCGTGGCATACTGGTCACAATATTCTTCCATTTGCTTTATTGTACCAGGTTTACGCTCATGTAAGAACTCTAGGAATGATTTATTTACAGAAGACATGACCTTGTCTCTTAGCAATAAATCCGTAAGACCATCAAATGTTTTCTCTGTTTTGGATAATTCAATCCATCGTGAAAGTGTAATTCGTGCTTTTGAGATGAAATCTGAGAATTCTACACCTACCTCAGGTCTCATTGTTTTAAACAAAAGACGGTAACCTTCCTCATACAGCTGATATCTCTTTATCAAAGCTGCCCTAACAGCATCATAATTATCTTTGTCGGCCTCTTCAACAAAATATAACTTACTCAGAGACTCCCCTTTTAGATTTTCAGACAACTGATTCACATACTGTGATTTGTTAACATTATGAGATCGACAAGCCCGTTCAAATCTAGAAAGCCAAAATGTTATGTCATCACTGGTAGGGTTAAACGCTGGTACCTTGACCTTGTACACAAAGGGTTTACCATTACCACCAGATGCCTGATTAACATTACTCATACATGTCAATTTTAATTTCTCTAATTCAAACTCATGTTCTCTTATTGCTTTTCTCTCTTCAGCTTCTCTATCTAATCTTTTCTGTTCTGCAGCAGCAGCAGCTTCTAATTTTTTCTGTTCTGCAGCAGCAGCAACTTCTAATTTTTTCTGTTCTGCAGCAGCAGCAACTTCTAATTTTTTCTGTTCTGCAGCAACTTCTAATTTTTTCTGTTCTGCAGCAACTTCTAATTTTTTCTGCTCTGCATCAGCTTCTAATTTCTTCTGTTCTGCCTCAAATCTCCTTTCCTCCACTTGCATCTGCAATTTCTTAAGTTCAGCAGCAGTATCAGCTTCTTTTTCTAATCTTTTTTCTTCAGCTAGAGCTTTCCTTTCTTCTGCAGCAGCTTTTTTTTCTTCTATTTGAAGTTTTCTCTCCTCAGCCGCAGCTTTTTTTCCCTCAGCAGCAGCTTTTCTTTCTTCAACAGCAGCAGCAGTTTTTTTTCTCTTCTGCAGCTAATGCTTTGTCATATTGAGCAACAGCCCATTGTTCTAAGTCTTTTCCAGTCTTATCAAGAGATTTTCCTTGTGCAATGAAATAATCTAATGTAGACATATTGTCTTCTTAAATCAGAAACCTGAAAAAGTAAATAAATTACCCTATTTCACTTTAATGGGAGACAAGTCTATACCATAGACTTAGTCTTAGTCCAAACTTGTATGGTTTATAATAACCAATGATAACTTGAGTACCTGTGGACAACAATAACTGTATCTCAAATACTGTGGGGACAAGCCTTACAAAGGTCTTGTATACCTCAATGTAATCAAAGATCACTTGAGTACCTGTGGAAAAAATATTTCCCTTTACCAATCACTTTGGGAGACAAGCCTTACAAAGGTCTTGTAAATTTTGTTTTATAACAATAACAATCATAAAGTACTGATCTGTACTATACTATCAGTGTATACCACTATACGTCATATGTCAACTAAAGACATTACAAAGGACAAACAAGAAAAGACAATATGAAAACATTTGCAGAGATCAAATTAAATTAAATAGGAGAAATGAAAAAAAAAAATGATCACAGAATCCGTGATGATAACTGCAATAAGATAACAAGACAAATAACGCCACAGTGTATAAACATAAGGGTGTAAAAAACTAAAATGAAAGGAAAGATGAGACCTACAATTATACAAACAAATCAAACAAAACTAAGGAACACAAAATTATTAACAAAAACAACTGTGACAACTTGCCCAATCTTCTCTTCATTTTTTTATTATTTACGTGACATCGTTTTTTTCTCATCCTCAATGCATGATCGCAAAGTCCCGGGAAGTGTCACTTGCGGAAATTCTCCTAGTATTCAGTATTTTCTCCTCGCTATTTTTAGATACGACGTCATTGTTGACCAATGACCTCGGTAGCTAGGAACCTGTTTTAATTTAAGACTGCTTAAGCTGATAAAACCAGTTTATGCCACTTTAGGAAGACCCCACGTGACTTTTAACGCTATTGATTGGAGCGTTTATTTGACGCTAATGTCACATGATGCACGCTATGGATCACGTGTCCAAGCGGAAATGTCCCGCTAAAAGTGCGCCAAACACGAGCAATCTTCACTTGCCCGGAACCCTTGAGACAGCTAGGTCTAACCCAATTATCGGCGAATTCTCGCATTAAAAGCACTGAAGCCACGTGTCTAATTGCGGGTTAGCGTCCATCTTTGAGTAGGTAAGTGAAATCTCGCTAGAATATAATGTGATGAAATGTGTAGTACATTGCAAAATCGACGCAAGATTGGTATGTTTACTTTATTCATATTTTTGTTTTACGATCACATCCAGCCACATGTGATCGGGTATATTTTATGATCCCACGGGATATGTACATGTTCATAATAATGTATAACGGGAATATATATATATATAGCTATTAATTTCCATATTATTTGATTATTTTCGACCCGACGTTTAGACTAACGGAAATTAATATTAACGATAATGTTGACAGACCGTGACATATATTCATTATAAATTATATGATGATGCGACCAGACATGAAGTGTGTGATAATGTTGTCAGACAATTCTAAAAACACGGTGTCCAATTATTTGTTAAATTCATCATAATGACATGACGATTAGGCTAGAGGCACAGAACTAGAATACTGTTGCCGACATTTCTATGATAAATTTGGTGGGTTTAACTGACATTTATAATAATTCATCGGGTTAAGCTGACGATAAATCAGTCTAAAGAATTATAATACTGCCACTGGGGCAGAGAGTAATATAATAAAGGACAGACAGGAGAAACTTGAATTCAAGATTAGACTCTAGACATATGATGTTAGAGACTAAAATCTGAGGTGACGGGCAGAGGGACGGCTTAGGGAAAGACTGCTTTCTAAAGCTAGAAAATTAATGGAGCCGTCGTATTTGTCTTCAGTCTATGGTGGAGCCTTGCACGACAGTCCAATCTCAGCGCAGAATACGGAGTCGAGCACAGAGAAGGCAAATCCGAACCATTCAAGACCTACCGGGGCAACGTCAGGAGACCGGAGAACTAACCACACTTCACTATCAGCCGGGGGCTGAAAAGCTAAGTCCACGACAAAGGAAACTCACCTAATCAATGCCACAAAGTTTAGTCATCCATGATGAAAAACACGTGAAGTGTGAGACACATAATACATACAGCAGACACTAATTCCATCGACAATACTATCATTCACCATCTATTCACTTTATTGCAATAAACCAATTGGGTGTATATACTGTACCCCACGCTTTGTTCCTTCCATTAGATGTTGAATATTGTCTATGTTTATCTTCCTTTATAAGGGAGGGGGGGGGCTCGTAAAATATAATATAATTTAAAGAATAATAATAATAGATAACTGAGAAGGGGACGACGGTAGCGAGAGACCAAATATCTCCTTACAATCTTTTCCAGACCTGTCGAGTTAGGAGAATTTACCCTCTTCGTCACCCTTTGGAAGTGGGAAAACCCAGCAGGGATTCCTTGAGCCAAATCTTCCACATCAGATCTATTATTTCCTCTAAATAATTCTCTTATCCTTTAAACGCTACGTGACACTGGGGGCTCGTCCGGGATTTGAACTTATGTATTTTATCATACCTCTGGGATAGTATCATCCATTCAGTCATTACAGTATACCATTTTAACACATGTATTTTCACACAGTGAGCTCTAGAAAGACAGAAAACATTTTTTCTAGAAATTCAGGCATTGATTGGTGAATCCCTTTATATATGTTGTGTTTAATTAAGTTAGTTCTTGATTTTGTATTTCATTGAATTACAGACCTTAAGTCTCCATAACTGTAGTAATTTCATTCTACAGCAGTCGGATAAATAATTAGTATTTACTTGTTGCTAGAAATACTATTGGAAGGTAGCACTAGCTTACTCAGTGTGGACTTTAACTGCAAAAGATGGCTGAAATAGTTAAGCTTAAGGCAGCACTAGGGGAGGCCGGTCGAGATCTAGGTTATAGTGGGGTGGACCTTGCAAATTATGTCAGTGTCGAGACTGATAAGTATTACGCTCGAGAAACAGCGAAAGCTGAAAGAGAAGAGCGAATAAAGTTAGCAGAAATAGATGAGAGGATAAAAGCTGTAGACGCTAGAGAAAGAAGCGAGAGAGATGAACGCGAGCATGCATTGAAGATGAAGCAGTTAGAGATGCAGGGACAAGCTCAAAGAGTTGAACCAGTAGCCGGTGCGACAGCATCTACCTCCTCAGGCAACCTATCGCCACGGTCAGATGATATGCCTTCCTTGCACGCAGGGGGCACCGGACCTTTGCCATCCTCACTCATGTCAACTTTGGGACCTTTGACGTTTCCATTTGAAGCTTTCTCGGAACAAGCCGACTCGATCGATAGGTATCTCGACAAATTTGAGAAGTTTGCCACCACGTTTGGTTTGGAGAAGAGCAAATGGAACCTGAAACTGTCGCAAGGGCTTAGAGGAACTGCTTATGACGTGTATAGCAAGCTTCCTCCAGGTTTACAGGATGACTACGACTCTTTGAAAAAGGCACTATTGGTTCGTTATGAGCTACATGCTGACGCCTATAGGAAGAGGTTCCGTAACTCTAGGAGGGAAGTCGGAGAGAACTTTGCTCAGTTTGCTGCGAGACTGGATTCCTACGTGGAGAAGTGGGGTGCCCTAGGGAATTTTACTCATGATTGGGAAGGCCTGAAGGAAATGGTCATGATCGAACAACTGAAGGACACCATGACTTCCGACATGAGAAGATTCCTGACAGAGAATGGGGCCAGCACTTTAGAATCCATAGTCCAGTTAGCGGAACGATATCAGGCAGCACTATCAGAGAATCCACCACCCAGACGGAAACAACCAGATTACGTACCTAGACAGACAGCTCAGTCACACATGGACCCCCAAGTGAAACCACCGTATACTAACTTCAAAAAGCATGACAAGCCAGACTACAAGACTACTCAGAGATCTAATTTCCAGCAGCAGAGGCAAGGGGAAAAATGGTGTAAGCACTGTAGAACCATCACCCACAATACGCAGGAGTGCAACCGGAAAAACCCACCTCATCATGCTGCCTGCTTACGTAAAAGTGCCGCAAGGGGAAATGGACCGGAAGAACCTCTGGACAAACCCCGACATCCCCCGGTCGTTGAGACAGTCCTCGTAAATGACCAAGAGGTGACCTGCCTTTATGATACAGGCCTTGCATTCGACGCAGTTGTCTGTGCATCCCTAGTCAAGCCTGACCAGATGACAGAAGACACTATAGAAATACAAGGACCTACTAAAAGTGCAGCACCTATGCGTTTGGCCATAGCCAAGATTAAGGTCAAATCAAAATATGTGACTGGGGAAATCCGTGCAGCGATCTTGGACGACCCTATTTATCCCTTGATCTTAGGGTGTAGGTATGTGTTCTTGGGAGAACCCATTCACCCTCTGGTTGTGGCGGCTGTCACCACTAGAGGACAGGCCAAACGGAATACGGAGTTGGAATCCCCACCCAACATCCTTCCTGAGGAATTAAAAAAGGCACAAACGGAGGATCAATCTCTAGCACCCTGCTACAAAAAACTACCGAGAGCGCACACTCCTCTCCAAAAGGGAGACTTCTACAAGAAAAATGGGCTGTTGCATCGGAAAGCAGGAAATGGAGGACAGGAACATGGGCAACTTGTGGTTCCATCAGCATACCGAGCCCAGGTCCTAGAAATGGGCCATGCCCTTCCGTTTAGTGGCCACATGGGCATAAGTGCCACGATTCAGCGTATTTCATGTCATTATTATTGGCCAGGTATCAACGCCGATATCCAGAGATATGTGAAATCATGCCCACAGTGCCAGAGGACAGCGCCGAAACACTGGACGGCCCCAGCCACTCTGGGAGAAATGCCAATCTTGGGCACACCCTTCGAACGAGTAGCGGTGGATATTGTGGGTCCACTTACTCGTAGCAAAAAGAGAAACAGTTATATACTCACGTTAGTGGATTGTTGCTCCATGTGGGCAGAGGCAATTGCTATGCCCGCCTGTGATTCTAAGCATGTTGCTGAGGCTCTGCTCACCATATTTACTCGGCTAGGGTTTCCGTCACAGATCCTGACAGATAATGGTTCCCAATTCCGAGGAAAACTCACCGAGGAAGTGTTTAGGATATTTCAGGCCCGACATATCCACACCTCTCCCTACCACCCCCAGGCAAATGGCCAGGTGGAGCGGTTTAACGGGACCCTTATTTCCATCCTTCGGAAACTTGCGCAGGAAAAAACCAGAGAGCTGGGATCAATACTTACCCGCAGCACTATTTGCTTACCGCGAAGTACCCCACAATTCTACTGGGATGCCTCCTGCCACATTGCTGTTTGGTAGACCTATAAAAGGACCTTTAGAGGCACTGTTACGTACTTGGACAGATGATAAAGCTGATGAGACGGTCACCTCTGCATCCCAATACGTGAAGGAGTTGACCCAACGCCTTAAAACAGGATGGGAACTGGCAAAGGAAAATGTACGCCGTGCCCGTCGTAAACATGCGCGTTACTACAACCGCACTGCGAAGGATAGGGAGCTAGAAGTAGGAGAACAGGTATTATTACTCCTGCCCAGTAGCAATAATAAATTGCAAATCGGGTGGAGAGGTCCATATAAAATTGTTGAGAAAATGTCGCGCACCAATTACAAGATTGCCATAAAGGGGAAGCAGAAAATTTACCACATAAACCTGCTGAAGCGATATTATGAAAGACCAGGTGCAGAACCAGCACATTTCCTGACACTGGCTATTGCGACGGAAACTGAGGCAGAACCCCTGACCTCCTGTGAATACCCTCTTCGTCAGTGCGAAACTCATCAAGATGTTCAGATTAGTTCAACTTTAACGGAGGATCAGCAGGCACGGGTTCAACAGTTGTTGAGAAAACACCCTAGTACACTCACGGATAAACCTGGCATGACCAACCTGATAGAATTTGATATGAAGCTAACAGACCTCGCCCCGGTACGAGTTAAGAACTATCCTGTTCCTTATGCTAAAGCAAAGGCATTGAGTGAGGAAATCGAGTACCTGCTTAAGGAAAATATTATCTCAAAATCAGAGTCGCCTTATAGTGCGAGTGTAGTGTTGCTTAGAAAATCCACAGGAGAACATCGCCTCTGCATAGACTACCGAAGGCTCAACGCTGTAACGGAATTTCAAGCGGAGCCCTTACCGGATCAGAATCAGCTTTTCACCAAGCTGAGTAGAGCACGATACTTTTCGAAGATAGACCTTAGCAAAGGGTACTACCAGATCCCGGTAAAAGAGGAAATTCGACATATGTTAGCATTTAGTACTTCTGAAGGCCATTACGAGTTTAATGTATTGCCATTTGGGCTAAGCAACGCCCCAAGCGTCTTTACTCGTATGATGAGGAAGCTACTGGAACCCCTGAACCACCCTGGGATAAGTAATTTCATGGACGACATACTTATTGCCACGAACACCTTTGAGGAGCACCTGGACGCAGTTTCCCTACTCTTCGAAAGACTTAGAGAAACAGGACTCACCGCTCGCCCTACAAAATGTCAAATTGCCTGCGAGCAACTAGAATTCCTGGGACACACTATCTCGCATGGATGCATGTTCCCAGATGCGCGTAATATTGAGAAGTTACAGCGGGCCCCACGACCCCAGACTAAAAAGGATGTAAGGTCATTTGTGTCTCTATGTGGCTTCTACCAGAGATATATTAAAGATTTTAATACCCTGAGTGCGCCATTGACCGCATTAACCAAGAATGGGAACCCGGACAAAGTAACCTGGACAGCGGAGTGCGAAAATGCCTACACGCTGCTGAAGGAGAAACTCACAGCTAGGCCAATTCTGCGACTGCCTGACTTAACTCTGAACTTTACGCTGCGAACAGATGCTAGCAATATAGGGATAGGAGCCACTCTCCTGCAGCCTAGTGATAGACCTTCTGCAACTCTATTCCCCATCGCATATGCTAGTAGGAAATTGAACCCTGCTGAACAGAACTACTCTACCATCGAACGAGAATGTCTGTCGCTAATATGGGCTGTGCAGAAGTTTCAACCATATTTATACGGGAAAAAGTTCACGGTGCAGTGTGATCACCAACCGTTGATATTTCTTGCAGCGTCGAAGAACCTTAATGCCCGGCTTATGAGATGGTCACTCCTGTTGCAGCCATATTCCTTTCACATAGAATACATACCTGGGAAGAACAACGTAGGGGCAGATTTTTTGAGCAGACATCCGGACGCAACCGAGGAGATATGAGAAACTGGAAAAGAAGAGGAAGACAGGACAAGAGGAGTTGGACGGAACGTCAAACTTGAGGAGGGGCTTGTGTGACAACTTGCCCAATCTTCTCTTCATTTTTTTTTTATTATTTACGGACATCGTTTTTTTTTCTCATCCTCAATGCATGATCGCAAAGTCCCGGGAAGTGTCACTTGCGGAAATTCTCCTAGTATTCAGTATTTTCTCCTCGCTATTTTTAGATACGACGTCATTGTTGACCAATGACCTCGGTAGCTAGGAACCTGTTTTAATTTAAGACTGCTTAAGCTGATAAAACCAGTTTATGCCACTTTAGGAAGACCCCACGTGACTTTTAACGCTATTGATTGGAGCGTTTATTTGACGCTAATGTCACATGATGCACGCTATGGATCACGTGTCCAAGCGGAAATGTCCCGCTAAAAGTGCGCCAAACACGAGCAATCTTCACTTGCCCGGAACCCTTGAGACAGCTAGGTCTAACCCAATTATCGGCGAATTCTCGCATTAAAAGCACTGAAGCCACGTGTCTAATTGCGGGTTAGCGTCCATCTTTGAGTAGGTAAGTGAAATCTCGCTAGAATATAATGTGATGAAATGTGTAGTACATTGCAAAATCGACGCAAGATTGGTATGTTTACTTTATTCATATTTTTGTTTTACGATCACATCCAGCCACATGTGATCGGGTATATTTTATGATCCCACGGGATATGTACATGTTCATAATAATGTATAACGGGAATATATATATATATAGCTATTAATTTCCATATTATTTGATTATTTTCGACCCGACGTTTAGACTAACGGAAATTAATATTAACGATAATGTTGACAGACCGTGACATATATTCATTATAAATTATATGACGAGGCGACCAGACATGAAGTGTGTGATAATGTTGTCAGACAATTCTAAAAACACGGATGTCCAATTATTTGTTAAATTCATCATAATGACATGACGATTAGGCTAGAGGCACAGAACTAGAATACTGTTGCCGACATTTCTATGATAAATTTGGTGGGTTTAACTGACATTTATAATAATTCATCGGGTTAAGCTGACGATAAATCAGTCTAAAGAATTATAATACTGCCACTGGGGCAGAGAAATATAATAAAGGACAGACAGGAGAAACTTGAATTCAAGATTAGACTCTAGACATATGATGTTAGAGACTAAAATCTGAGGTGACGGGCAGAGGGACGGCTTAGGGAAAGACTGCTTTCTAAAGCTAGAAAATTAATGAAGCCGTCGTATTTGTCTTCAGTCTATGGTGGAGCCTTGCACGACAGTCCAATCTCAGCGCAGAATACGGAGTCGAGCACAGAGAAGGCAAATCCGAACCATTCAAGACCTACCGGGGCAACGTCAGGAGACCGGAGAACTAACCACACTTCACTATCAGCCGGGGGCTGAAAAGCTAAGTCCACGACAAAGGAAACTCACCTAATCAATGCCACAAAGTTTAGTCATCCATGATGAAAAACACGTGAAGTGTGAGACACATAATACATACAGCAGACACTAATTCCATCGACAATACTATCATTCACCATCTATTCACTTTATTGCAATAAACCAATTGGGTGTATATACTGTACCCCACGCTTTGTTCCTTCCATTAGATGTTGAATATTGTCTATGTTTATCTTCCTTTATAAGGGAGGGGGGGCTCGTAAAATATAATATAATTTAAAGAATAATAATAATAGATAACTGAGAAGGGGACGACGGTAGCGAGAGACCAAATATCTCCTTACAATCTTTTCCAGACCTGTCGAGTTAGGAGAATTTACCCTCTTCGTCACCCTTTGGAAGTGGGAAAACCCAGCAGGGATTCCTTGAGCCAAATCTTCCACATCAGATCTATTATTTCCTCTAAATAATTCTCTTATCCTTTAAACGCTACGTGACAACAACGAAGAAAAGAACACCTCATCACAACTAACAGAAATAGCAGCAAATTGTTGCTAACAAATTTCCAATTAAGAAAATGTGTACCTATAGAATACTAGTACCAGACCAATGTCACTCGGCATACCTTGTACTAGTCACACAGAACATAAACTAATTTAATACATAACAAATAACATGTAAGCATAAATAGCATATAGCATACAATATAATTTATGTCATGAATGGAATGTGTTGCAGGTATAGTGTTGTAAAGCAGGCACAGTTTATTTTAATACTAATAACTTGCCACTTTATTCAGTAATAGATTTAATTTTAAACTATTACACTGTCAATTTTTTCTCTGTTGAGCATATGAAGATCCAACGATGAACTATGCACTCTATGTTCAACAACACTGTGATTCTTCTGTACGTTGAGAAATGTCAACAATACTGCTCCAGATATTTTCTACACTTGATACCACTGTCCTGTGTAATACTGTCTGTACAGCGAAAAACTGTCAACAAGCGCTGACCTAGATACAGCATCCTATCGGTAATACAGGTCAAGCTGACATCGACTGTATAGCTGTCCTACTGGTGTTGATGTGTTCAAACAAATGTTCTTTCAGCTGTAAACTGTGATTCTCAACACAAAACTGCGTAAGCTGGACCCAGGAATCTGGCTCGCCACTGTAAAGTTTCTTTTCTTCTTTCCACTCTGTAAAGTGTCAGTCGGTGTGCTCTGTAAGGAAGAGTGGTGTGTTATTGAGATCAGACATGCTCCAGTCTACCCAGCTGTAAATGGGTAACTCACCCTAGTCCTGAGTTAGGGAAGGCAAAGGCTCCAGGGGAAGCAGGCCCTAAACTTGGTCACTCCAACCGACGCAGGATGGTGTATGTATGAAGTAGAAGTGTAGAGTGTGATTACCGCGAATGGTGTACTGTTCGTGTGCTGACCAATATAACCACTCATACACTTGTGTCTACAAGGCACCAATGCAGACTGCTGGAATCTTTGTTTACTCAATTTATTCAGACGTACACACTGGGACATACGAGTACATCATGGTATGTTGACATATCAATTTGTAGGTATACATAGCAGATCTGAAGTCATGACACATTCAGAAATAATGGGCAGTACATCAAAAGTTCAACTGTCATGATACATTATGGCCGCATCCCCCTATCTGACTAAACGCGTCAGTGAAGGCAGATCGGTAAATACAGTAGAACTCCATTTATCCGAACCCCATGGGACCGAGCATCGTTCGGATAATCAAATGTTCGGATAATTGGATTACATAATGTATCGAGTACATGTACACATATTTCTAACAATAATTAACCATCACAAGGAAAATACACTATAAAACATATTTACTTGTACTGTAATAATAATACCCACACTGTATTAGATCACTGTATCACCAAAATCTGTCATTACACTGCAGTGCATGTACTACTTGTATTAATTATTTTTGTTAAGAAAGAGAAATGTTTTCAAAATAACATTACAAACGATTCAAAACCAGGCGCAACTTACATATATATGTACTTGCACAGATGTAGCCCACTATTTAAAATAATGAGGAATCCTCTTTTGCACCAAACTGGATAGTCTCCTTTTGGCTGCTAAGTCCCGCATTCTCTTCAACAGCAGAAGCTGTGAAGACAGCTGTCATCTTCTTGCTCGTACCAAGCCATCGCTGTTTCTAGTGCTATAAAGGCCTCTTCAGGACTTGGTCGACGTTTTGGTTTTTCTTTATAATCTACAAGTACATCATGTACTTCTGAGGAGTCTTCATCATCGGTCACTACATGTATTTGGTTTTCTTCTTGCACAAAAGACAAAATTTCTTCGTCATTCAAAAACTGAAAACCAGAATCATTATCAACTTCTAGCCACATGTGTGCATCATCTTTGTCACAGTCCGAAAATCCGGGCATTGCTTGAAACAGTTCCACAACTTCATTTATACAATCATCATTTGTGTCCACTGCAGTAGTTTCATTTCCTCCTTTTTTCCCAAGCAATCTACTCCAAGCCTTGTTGAGATTATCTTGTGACAGGGTGGTCCAAGCATCAGCTAACATGTAGCAGCAGTCTTTGAGATTAAGCTTATTGGAAAACGCCACCACACTTTCTTCATCTTCAGCCAACAATAAACGACGCAGGACTTCCTTCTTGTACATCTTTTTAAGCTTTGCTATAACACAATGATCCATTGGTTGAATCAGTGCTGTTACATTGGGAGGCAGAAAAATTACTTTAAAATTTGCATCAACTGCATTCAATGTATCCGTCTCTGGATGAGATGGTGCATTGTCCAGTAGAAGAATTACTTTTCCAGTTTTCTTTTCTTGTTCTCTCAACCTCTTCACATTTGGGATGAACTGATTTGTATACCAATCAAGAAATATTTCACTATTCATCCAAGCACTCTTCTGTGCTTTGTAACACAATGGGAGACATGTCACATTCTTTAAACAACGTGGTTTTTTGGCTTTGCCGATCATTAGCACCGGTAAACGATGATTTCCACTGGCATTCGCGGCTACCAAAATTGTTACTCTCTCTTTGCACTTTTTAAACCCAGGGGCAGCTGCTTCGCGCTGAGATGCAAGTGATTTTTTGAGGCAATGATTTCCAGTATAAGCCAGTCTCATCGGCATTATACACATCATCAAGTGAATAACCTTCTTCTTCCAAAAAAGCCAAGAATGTTTCTTTAAAATTTTTAGCGGCAGTTGCATCGCTAGATAAAGATTCCCCTTGAATCTCCAATTCTCGTATGCCATGACGAGATTTAAAGTTTCTTAACCATCCCTGGCTAGCCTTAAAGTCAGGAGGACCGTCAAGTTGATTGTTGAACTGAAGTGCCTTTTCACACAACAGAGAACCAGAGATAGGTTCCCCTTTGCTTCTTCTTTGCACAAACCATATATACAAAGCCTCTTCCATTTTCACATCTTTCGCATTTCTCATGGTTTTTTACGTTTCTTCGACCCATTTTCACTATCAAATTTCGATGCAAAAACTCATAATTTTATCCTTGTTACTTTTGATGTCAGAGACGGTAGCTTTCCCAACATTGAAAATCCTCGCAAGTGAAGACACAGTTTCACCTTGTCCTAGTCTCTTGATAATTTCTGTTTTCGTTTCAATTGACAAAACATTGTGGTTCCTTTTATATGCTTTAGGCCTACTGGAAGATGCCATATCGCACAGAGAAATACTTGTACACCAAAATTATTCTGCTGTAGTAGCAGACACAATTATTTTAAGTTGAACTGTCTGTTTAGCCAGTGTTCTACCTAGAACGCACACGTACACTGGATTGGTAAACCAGATATTAACTGACTTTATGATCTAACTGACTTCCTGTACGTAAGCGACCGACCATTAGCCATCCCATTCTCTACAAATTGTTCGCACACATTTGAAGTTTGCCGCATCAAAAGATTCAGAATTTTAGTCTAACGTGACTGTGGCATCTGATTTTTTTTTTTTTTCTGGAAAAAGTGTTCGGATAATTGGATGTTCGGATAATTGGGGTTCGGATAAATGGAGTTCTACTGTAACTAAAGTTACTTGACGTCCATAGTTTGTAGTATATATTATGAAACCACGAAAGAGGGGGTTTCTAGCAAGATTTCATAAATGTTTCCATACAGCTCTACGGTGATCAGGTTAATTCACGTAGCCATAACCGCTGCAGGAAAGTCTGTCATCTTTGTCGATACAAAACACGACCCTAGCTATACGAAGCACAATGTTCCATCTAGGTCGAATCGACATGAGATCATCAAAATAGGGTCTGGCAATACATGGAGTCCGAATTATACATTGTACCGTACCTTAGGAGAATCTCTAACATAAACTATAGTAGAGATACCATCTCCTTTAGAAGAAAACCACTTCATGAATCATATTTCCTTAAGAATCTACCAGCCCTTTGAAAAGTGCGTACCCGCCATTATCACGGTACATCGGAACTCATCACGACTTGTCAAGACAACTCATACTTCCGCTAGACCGGAATAACAAGAATCTAGTCCCTCCTACCCATCCAAAATATACAATATAGGACTGATTCTACTTGTACTAATAATATGTAATACATATGAATTCAGGCCATAAACACAATAAGCAAATTAATATATTTGCTGGCCCTAAAAAATAAGTACAAACGTAAGCGCAATATCCTTGCGCCGGATCAATATCCAGAACGATTACTCCTATAATCAAAAGTGTGAATCAAACATGGATTCTCTCGCTTTTACCATAGACAGCATTTTCATACACAAATGAATGAATGTCTATATTTTTCCCATATTAAATAGCCATATCGATTTTTGTAATATGTGCGTCAAAATATGCACGCAACACCTATATCCCTCCGGTGATGCAGTGCTCCAACTGCCAGCAATTTTCCCACACCAAGAAAACATGCAGGAGAGATACAGTCTGTCGGTATTGTGCGGGGAGCCACCAATATGGCGACTGCCCCAAGCCGAAGGAGGACCACAATTACAAAGCGATTAACACAAACCGTACCTGTGCAAACTGCCCCGGACACCATGGGGCAAGGTACTGAGGCTGCCCTGTGTTCCAGGAAACCATGGGGCAAGGTACCGAGGCTTCCCTGTGTTCCAGGAAACTAAGAGAATACTGAAGGAAGCGGTATCCAGTAACATCCCTTTCAGAGAGGCAAAACACTAAGTGGCTGCGGACGTCGCGAACAGACGGCGCACAACAGATAGAAGACAGCTGCATTAGCTGACCGCGGAAGTCAAAGAAATAAAACTAAAACTCCAGGTCGAGAACAGAAGCAGGCAGACTCCCGAAGATCAAACCGACAGTGGTGAAGACGTGATAGATCTACATAGCGTTAGAAATATGATGGAAGACATGAAAAAATTCAGCAGCAGGTTTAGAAGCAGATGTCCAAGAAGCTCACAGAGCTGAAGGAGGAAAACGAAGAGAGTTACAAAGATAGAAGCATGGCCATTGAGGAAACTACATCTAACAACACACGAGAAACTAAAATGAATGAACAATCAAACGAAGAAGTCATCGATGAAATGATACTACCCACAATAATAGAAAAAGCGTTATATCAGGTACAGGAGAAAAGGAAGACACACACAACAGAAACGAGGAGGTTAAAAACACACAAAACCACACAAGCCAGCTAGTAGTCCTTTTTAGGACTAGCCCTCCTCAGGGCTGCCACCGAACGCGCGAGACTGGAGGCGAAATACACTATTGAACACCCCAAGATACCACCAACAGACAACAACGAGAGGAATCAAGACAGTCAGCTAGTGGTCCTTCTTAGGACCAGTCCTTTTTAGGACTAGCAACCGGCTAGCAACGAATAACTTAACACAATATACCCCAATTATAACCGCTTTGGTTGAACAGGGTATAACAGCAATATAGTCGACGAAAGAGAAGAAGAAGACGACGCATATTTAATAAAGGATATTAGCATTAGAAGCAGGATTTCGTTATAAAAGTATTTTTATTATAAAGAAAAAAACAACAAAAAACGTTAACATCTCAGAACCTTGTATTACGTTTTTTTTTTAAAATTAGTAACTATTAGGCCTATAGGTCTTTTATATTTGTACATGCGTCCTACTATAACCGACTAGGTTGAACGGGACGCCGCGCCAAAATGAGGCAAACTTTTATTTTTAAAAAAAAATAGTATTGTTTTAATTTGTTCAGTTATTTCGAAAATGTTCAAGAGAGGAAGAGGTGTTTCAGCCGGTGGGAAGTTTCGCAAAGCCCTGGGTCTGCCAGTGATTGCTGTTATAAACTTTTCAGACAATACAGGAAGTAAAAATTAATTTGTGATTGCCCTGACCTGAGTGGCATCACTGGCCGCCTGAACAGACTTCCAGCACCTGGTATTGGAGCTATGATCATGGCAACTGTCAACAAATGTTTTAAAAAAAGGGGGAAAACCAGAACAGAGTGGGGAATAAAGTCATGCCGGCTGTTGTCATACGTCAGAGGAAGCCTTTAAGACGAAAAGCTGGACTGTTCCTCTATTTTGAAGATAATGCTGGTGTTATTTTTAATTCCAAAGGAGCAAAGAAAGGATCTGCAATCGCAGTATGTTTTTATGTTTTTTAAAATAAAGTTTTGCCTCGTTTCGGCGAGGCGCGTCCCGTTCAACCTAGTCGGTTATATTAGGGCGCATGTCTAAGTATAAAAGACCTTTAAGTCTAATAATATTAATTGGCTTGTTGCCAAAGAGTGAACCGATCTGTGGCCTCGTATCGCTACTAATGCAAGCTGCACTGCACAGTGCTGTGCAAATCTTCATTTTGTAAATTACGTTCATTAAAATTATGAAATAAAAATAAATAAAATAAAATAAATAATAATAATAAGTTATTTATAAATCAACTTGAGATTTTCCGGCACGCAGACTTTCCATTGGATTATAAAACTTCTGCCAGAATAGATTATTGATATATAATTCAAATATTGATTTACTGCATATCATCATCATGTGCCTGTTTGCGCCATGACGTCACCACTGCTCCCAATGGTCTCTAAGGCGACTTCTGCTCCCTCAGACACATCGTAACAGGCGACTAAAATGAGGTTGTGCATGGGTCTGGAAACCTCATCATATTTAACAAATTGCTACAGAGACCATTGCAAGAGTTTGTGCATTGGCGGGAGGTTTTCTCAACGTTGCCGTCTGTAGTAGTGGTTTCATGTTCCATAAGGAGCGAAAAGGGAGATAATGATGACTAAAATCCATTATGGTATCAGTTTCCATGACAACCAACATAGCAGTATTACCAAACCTTTAAACCATTATTGCTGTATATCAATCTGGCGCATTTTGACGGAAAGCCTGTAATTATTTATGGAAATTGCATTTCGCTGTTGTCCCTCCCCAAAAGGGGGTCGGAGCAGTAAGGCGTACGCCTTTAATTCTAAAGGCAGAGAGTTCGCTCCCAGTACAGGGAATATAATTGCTAGACATTATTTTCATAAGCAGTGGTTCATAATGATGTCCTGGGTAATTATATCAGATGCCTAATCTTCTCGGAAATAATAATAATAATAATAAATTCTTTAAGCGCCAAACACGGCGCATAAGGCAGAAACCAGTGCGTTAACACTTTAACATTTGAATTAAACGGAAAAGGGTGGAAAAAAATAGGAGGTTCCTTGTACAAGTTGGGATTGTTAAAAATCTCTCGGCTGTTGGAAATCGTAAAGAGTAGGCCATATGGCCGCTGCCATAGCAAAATTTAAATATGAGGAAACCTACCCACGACAACAATGTTTATAGAATGTGTGATTCCTGTATACACACACTGGGATCCTCGGCGGTGTTACGGAGTTCGTGCACTGGGCTGAGATCCTCCTTGTGTGATTTAAAGAAAGGAGACTGGAGCACTGATGGAGCTGTCCGTGTGCAATGAAGATGGTCCTTGAAACCAAAACAAAAAACCTCCCATTAAGTGCTTGAGACAGGTCTACAAAAAAGTGTTGCACCAAGTGATTGGACATTTGACGAATGGCGGAAGCCCTTACCCATATAATATACCAGGTACTAAATTGAAAAATAAAAAACAAACTATCCCCCATGGGGAAAAATCTGGGAAACAACTGAGTGTAAATATGATGTACTGTGCTATACTCCAAGGAAGCTCTTCCAATACCTTAGCTCCGTTAACATTATTGTCGTAGATTTCCGATAGGAGAATTAAGACTAGGTTTGGTCCCTTCTGAATAGGTTTGAATAGGTGATAGACTCAGTGAGAGTTAGTGAAAGGTAATAGAATTTCCACACACGTGAGATGATAGATTTGATATAGTGGCTGTCTCTGAAAGCGAAAAGAATTCTTCTCTCTCTCACCTATCTTCTACAACAGTTGTTACAGCGTCAGACAGACTACACCAATATACATATCACGTATATTTCTATCACTCACAGGCACGCACACACACGTGACGACAGGTAAACACACAGACGTGGGAAAACTATAACAATGATATATATATTATCCAGAACGAGCTGCCCAAACACGATTATTAAGTTCAAGAGCGATTTTATTATCAGGAAAAAATCGGCTCACAACATCAAAGAAAGTACATCAAGGAAAATACATATACACATAGTCATAAAAAAATCAAGGAAATGTTGCAAGGATGATAGCCCCGTTATAGTGTTAACTCTAGGTTTAGCCCGGCCCCGTTAAGAGAACAGATGATGGCGCCCGAGTCACAGATACATAGGGTTTGAGTCTAAGAGTTTTTCTTTGTTTTATCTCGTAATTATATGCACAGAGGTTGAAAAAAATCTGATTTAACCTAAGACAAAAACACAAGAACTCTAGCCTTAGCAACAAATTATGCAGATTGAAAAAAAAAATTAGGACAGCAACAGGGTGTCAAAGATATAATAGTGAAAATATCACTCAGACCAGCGTACACTCATTCATTCCGCCATGGCTTCTCAAACTTGTACTCACGACTTTGCTTGCTGCCTCTTGGAACACATTGATTTTAGATTTTCACACAGACTCAAAAAATGCAGTCTTCTGCCAAGAAGTCCCCAGTTCCAAAAGACGTATTTAACTTGGAGTCTCCGGGAACGACTACTTGGGTATGCAAATTTGTTCAAATGTCTGATTAAGTCACCTAACAATTATTCCAGGCGCGGGAGTTAGCAGAGCACAGTGTCAATAGCGTAGGTTTCTAGAAATGATGAATGTCAGGTCGGTGCCTTCCCTCAGTATAGGATTCACTTTAGTCACACCACAGATTTGTCCACAAGATATAATCTAGTCGGGAAATGATTGTTAATATTCACGCCACCAGGCAGCAAAATATATAGAGTTTCTAGAAGAAATTAAGTGCTGGCTCCAAGGTCCAGTATTTATCATTACAGTCTTTGAAAACCCGTTATAGGGATATTAGTATTTCTGTCTAACTTGCACCGTCAGATCAGTGTTACTTGAGAAAACCCACGTGGTTCAAAATAAGGACTGTCTATTTCTTCACAAGTATGGAAACTACTACTAGGTGCTGGTAAAGTTAGGGTCACCCCAAAACTTTCACTGTGTGGAGGAAAAATAACACATATAATATAATAAACAGAATCTGTACTGGTTAAAACTTACATTTAAACTTGCAAGCAGAGAGCTTTGCTTATCATTTAAACTTCCCGTGACGTAAGTTATATTTAAAAATCAGCAATCCTCATAAATTAAGAACACGTGCGTATTCCGTCACCATTCATGAGGCTGGATTCTAGAGTTTATACGTTAGTTTAGAAAAATACACTCGACTGAGTATTAGCAGTTAAATTAAATTTATAAATAGCTACAATTGCCGTTATAAGCTAGAAATTTTAATTTTTCCTGCTTTCCACTGAATGCTTCCCTAGAAAATATAATAGCCTACCACTTTATTTCTCTTCTGCGCTAAAGAAATAGATTAAAATGAATTAAGCGATTTAACACTTTAACACTCACAAAATCTATATATCTATTATATTAATTACCTCAACCACAGAATTACAGGTAGTCGCACAACTTAAGAATAAAAATGCTGAAAATATTTCTGGAAGTCTAGAAGTTCGACAAATTGCCGAAACAAACTGAGATCTTCGCTAACAGCTATTCTGTTTTTCGAGCGACTTATCTACTGTGGAGTCTATGAGCGAGAATGAAATTAAAGTTTCAAACTTGGCCAATATCTTAAAATCAGACAAAGGGCCCAAACTATTTCGCCACGCGAAATTATCTCCCCTACTCCCAACATTTACGTCCGCTTAACGCGTGTCGTAACTGTCACCTACTGACCACGATGTACGCGTGTCAGTTTCAAATCCCAGACAGCCTGACTCCATTTTCAGGGCAGTTTTCCACACTACAGCTGACCATGGCCCAAGTGAGCGCCGCTCCTGGCTGTCAGTTTGGAATTTTTCCAGACAAATGTTTTCTGGATACTGAAACCGGTGCTGATGTTAAAGTATCACACCCTCACCGGGACTATGCGAGAGAAGACGCTCGCCGCGCTCGGTGAGAATGTAGACGATTTGCTACGTCCTATGTTCAGCGAACCGACTTATCACGCCTTCTGACGCCCTGCAGCCCTGACATCTACGTAATATCGTCCTAGCGCGATTCTCAGTTTAAGAGAAAGGAAAACAGGTAAAGTTTGCGAATTATATGAAAATAATATACGCAAAACGAATGGATGAAAAATATACAGGAAAAAGGAAATACAGAGATAATAAAAGAGATGATTTTGGTTGTGAACGAATAGGAAGAAGATGTAGGAAATTAAATGAATATAAACCCTACGTGACCAATTATGGATAGTGGACTAACATAATTACGTTTATGGGACGAAAAATTGGAATTATTATTGTAATTTATGGAAACATTGATATATTTTTTAAATTAAATTACGTGTTTGTGGAATGAACAGACAAAGAACAGCGAATCAATAGGCGAGTTGAAGATTTCGGCAGTGGATGGGACATTCATTAAGAAAACCAGTTGATAGCATTACAAGGAAGTTCTTGTTTTTTGAATTGCCTAGTTAAGTGATGTAGAGGGAGATCAAAAAACATATAGAGAAGAGAACTGGAAACAGAAATAAACATGATGAGGAAGGACATCGAAGGACCATGAGCTGATGGCACAGGACAGGGAGGCTTGCTGTGTTTATTTTGTCGACCACATGATGCTCCACATGGTTCTAAAAGGCATTGATTTGATTGATTGCACAGTCTCTGGCACTTCGGTGGTCAACAATGTTTACTGTATTAGGCACTGTAGTATAAAAGGTTGAAAGCTGATGTAACTTCTTCAGGGAACAGACTGAACACACAAATGTAGAAGTTCGTGTTGTCAGTGCAGTAGATGTTTGACCTTCTCCCTGTGACATTGATGAATCTAAAGGAACGATTACTGTCTTCAACACTTATATTATAGATAACTCTCATCGTCATCACTTTCTTTGTTTGCTTCTTATGGAGCATGGAGCAACCAAACTATAACTGGCCCCCGTGCACCAACCATTCACTTGTTCTTGCAACTGGTGGTTTATGTAACAGTTTGTTATGCATTATGAGGTTGCCAGCCTCACGTACAGCCTCATATTTGTCCGCCTTGTACAACATGCTTGAAGGAAACAGTAGTCATCAGAGACTTCTGGGAACTAAACAGTGGTTATTATCTTCTTTCTTCCTCTTCTTCTTTTCGTACACTCTCAGGTGCGTCTACTTGAATATTTTCAAAAGAAAGCAGAAGTCAACTTGAAGATACCTATTTGCATCCTCTGTAGAGTTTTCACCAAGACATTGGTACTGGTGTCGGCCATATGCGCTTTCTCTGATTCCACATCATGTTGGGCAAACTTTTGAAGCGGATGTTCAGCAGTCATTTTATCGGCCATAGTTACAATCATCGGCAGTTTATTTTCTATCTTTAGCTTGTTGAAAAGATGGTATCTCAATCTGTAGTGGGCCGTGCGGAATCTTGAAGATTACCGCTTGTTCTCTTCTGCATGTTATTAAACTACAATAAACACGGACTCTCAGAGCAGCCAGTGCATACACTTGGCGCAAGAACGCAATATTCAGCTTCCCGCAAACGTTTTCACCGCAAGATTAGATAGACAAAATAAAAATAAAGTACATGCGTGGGTTTGGAAGTAACTGAAATATATTAAACGTAAAGTTTCACAGTTTACTTTGTTTTGCTAGAGGCTGAAAATGCCAATGTCGAAATTGTCTTCATTCTGTAATCAATTAACACTCACCCAAAGATATTAACAACCTTAAATTTTCTGCATCAGTACTGGACTCTGGCTGACACTGTTATCGAAATAAGAATATAGAAAGCAAGAGGAGCTTTCACTGTATTGGGAAATGCATGGACATAAAGTGAAATCAAGTCCAACACTAAAATAAGGAATCTTCAACTTAAATGTCAAAAATCAGTCCTATTGTATGGCTTCTGAAACATGGAGAATATAAAAAATAGCAACCAGAATAAGCCACATGACTTTCATAAATGGGTGCTTACATTGAAAAGACGGATTAAGAGTGGTAATGACAAGATAACAAAATGTGGACTGTGTGAATGGACAAGGATAACTAATGTGACCTCATGACAAGATAACTAATGTGGACCTGATTGACAAGATAACTAATGTGGACCTGTCTGACCAAGATAAACTAATGTGGACCTGATGACAAGAAGCAAACTGGCGACATGGGATATGAGAATAGACGGAAGAAGACATATAGCGATGGCTAGGACACACGTTTGATAGCAATTACAAGGGCAGTCCCTGTTCTAGAAGACTCTTTTGGCAGAGGTAGACCAAGAAACACTTGGAAAAGAGAACTGGAGAAAATAATTGAAAATGAAGAGGAAAAACGTGGAGAGAGCTTGAGCTTATGGCAAGTCGATGACAGGAAGACCTCTTGGCATGTTTTGTTGGCAAAAGGCTAGTGCTTCCTCGGGGAGCTCAAGGGTATTTGATTGCTATTGATTGATTGATTGATAATGTACTCTACTTTTCTACGCCATGCTGACTAAATTTTGTTCTCTTTGTGTCGCTTCCAGACTCTAACAAGCACGTATACAATGGAACCTGAAGATTTCTAAAGGAAGGGAGTTTGTTGAAACTCGAACTAGAGACATCGGTGGAGTCCCATTGACAAAATAGCAACAATGAGAACAGTATAGCGCTTCAGGTTTATGATCATACTTTCATAGACTATCAAGACATTGTCGTCGATGAGGAGGAGTGGTAAAGGTATTAAAGACATTGAAGAAGACGAAGAAAGTTATGACGGCGAAAAGACAACATTAATGAGGGATGTGGTCTTGTCAATTTTGCTATCGAGAAGAAGTTACTAAACGGAGGTGAACGAAATGACATGACGGCTTGGGGTCGCCCATACAATGCAACTTGTCAGTGTCAGCCACACAACGAAATGTCCACTGTAAATGCAACGGGGTTCTTTATTATAAACGTTGGGGTTTTCTAACTATAGACGTTACGACTTTATCTCTCTTCACTGTAAACGTAGGGGTCTTTACTTTAAACGTAGGGGGTCATCACTATTACAACGTAAACGTCTCTTCACTATACCAAACAGTAACGGGTCTTCACTGTAAACGTAGGGGTTCTTCACTATTACCGTAATGGCCTACATTCGAATTCAAAGATAGTATAAAACATGAACAAACACAAGTTATGTGTTGAATGATCCTGAGAAACTGCTCCTTGATTTTATAGTCAGCTAGTGATCAGAGGTGGGTAACCTAATTTCTCAAATTAGCCCCAACATGTGGTCAATGAGAAGTGCGCAAAATTGAGAACATGGAAAAAATTAAAAGAAAAAACAAAAAAAAAAAACAGCATGAACAGGTTTATTCCAAACATTTACATTTTGACTAGATGCTCAGTTACACACTAATTTTAAACAGTAAGTGATGAAACTGCTTACAAGTTTCACATTTAAACATGATAGAAAATGTATCAATTGAAATTTGATAATCACAACTGTCTGAGCCTGGTGCAGTCCAGTGTTAGCTGACTGCCGAACATCACCCATGCTTCAAAGTTGCCCAACATATGCAGGAACAGAGAAAACGCATATGCCATCACCAGTCCCCATTCCTGGAGAAACTACTATGCGTGAGATATCATCAGCCTCAGGCTGACCAATGCTTTCTTTTGAACTTATTCAAGTTGACATCTGAGGGTGAATGCAGAAGAAGATTAAAAATAGCAAACGTTAATCAGTCGGCACACTATTTCTTGGCCACTTCGGTACTTGTGGCGAGTAGCAACAGGATTGCCCCACCCCTGGCCCTAGGTGTGTCAAGTGTTGGTATTTAACCTTTGACGTCGAGAGGTGACTGTACGCTCGGTAAGATCAAACAGCAGTGATCACTATAAGGCCAGCCTAAGTGACCTTCTCCCCTGCCCGAAACGCCCCCTCATCCCCCATGATTTAAACGCTGAAAAAAAAAAACGCACTTTCATTACCCATAACCTAAAACAATTACAGTACGGAAAATAAACGACAAGTTTTTTTTAATATACAAAACTCGCCAGTTTACCATAGAAAGAATAGCACCACCACACAATCAAGCATATATAACAGGCCATTAATATGAGGTTGTACGTGGGGGCTTGCAACCTCATCATTGAGAATACATGGCTACAGACACCACCGCTGCCAGAGCATGTGAATGTTTTGGAAGACGCCTGAGAGGGGGGCGCAGCAGTCTCCATGCTCCATAGGGCGACAAAGGACAAATTGATGATGTATCTGTTGCATAAATGCTCATGTGTACAAAAATGTTGACTGATTAACAACAGAATCAAATGTTGGTTCATGAAGCTACTTTTTTTCTTCATTCTCAACTGCTGCTCTTTTGTGTGAGTAAACACAAGCAAATTATTTATATCTATCGTTTAACCCAACAAAAAATAAAAAAATAAATGTTTAATGCCGTTGCACTGTATTCAAAAATTTCATGTGTTTTTCGTTCCTCTTTATGTTGTTGTTTCTCTTGTTAATAATAAAAGCAACCAAATGCCTTTTGAGTGTCACGTGTTCATTCAGCTTGAGACTTAACTTATACATGTTGAATGTCACGTGTCTGTTCAGTTTGAAACAATTTAGTGTACTGTTTTTTTTCGTGTATCTGGGAGTTTTTACTTTATATAAGTAATTTACTGTACGATTTTTTCCGGTATCTCCGGTTATACCCAATGTGAGGTTTAAATAGAAAGTCGGTTGGTGATATTTATTTACTGTGGTTCAGAATCGAAATCACTGTACCTCCTGGCAAAACCCATATGTGCTCAGTCTCCCCTCAGCTAATGGTGAAAGGTGTGACAATGATTGTTTCTATCAAGCGCTCTGGTTGTTATAAACGCCAGATTCCAGCATCTCAGTAAGTTGCAATCCCTGCTTGTCTTACGTTTGATGCCTAAACTCCCCAGAAGTTCTTAGACTTATGACTTATCGATTGGCAGTGTCGTTCTCTACCGCAGGCGATCGTTAATTGCCTTACTTTTCCTTATCCATTATCTTAGCGTCCCTAATATGGGGTTGCATCTAGAGGCTAGTATGTTTTGCTAAGTTAGTATTGGTTTTTTTCCCCTTATGTTTCACGCTTCCTAAGTAGGGCTGTTCTAGAGGACACTGACATGTTTGAGGATTCTGTTTCTAAACCTGCAATATATATACTTGTATTATATTACACGTTTCACAAAACTGATTTTAAAGTCATTATAAAAGAACGGTAATAAACCGTTTTACAATCATTCCCAGAGTATGTCAAAGGTCAGTATTAAAACGCCGATAATAACGATATCACGGCTGTCACCCAGCAGCAAAACAGTCAGATTCTGTAATCAACAAAACTGTCTTTAGGAAAAACAACGATGTTTACATATGTAATGAAAAAAAAAAATTGTTTTGACGTCCGAAATTGGTAGATAAATGGCCCTTACAGAGGATGTACGAGTCTCCTCTTCGATCTGTGAACCAGGCTATGTGTGCAAGTGGATCATAAATTCACCCTCAGATGTACATTATAGAGCAGTGATCAGTAATGGCAGAGACAGCTATACATTAACTTTGTTATGATTCTTGAAAAGGCTTTTGATAGCATACGTAGTGACAGTCATTGTCATGAAATATTCTAATCCACATATATAAATTATTAGGTAAATATGAAGCCTAACAAATAAAATTAATAAAGAGAAGAGCAATGGTAAAATAACAGTGCTGTCACAAAGAATGTACTCGAATCCCCCTTGTTTTCTGCTTCGTCTGCAAATTGTAACGCTTTCACGTTGATATAAAAGCTTACTGTATTATTACCCGCCTTCTTCAATGAAACGTGTGCTGCATTTCTAAGAAAAACATTGAGACGTACTGCGTAATGACCTAAATTAATCCTAACATTAATTATATTACGTTACCAAAACGAACGAACAGATGGACAAAAGGATAGCGAGAGGGGAGGGCTGAAAATCAGGAACGCATGCAACACGCGACGCGCGATATACAAATGCTGGCATCACGCGTGTAAGTCTACAAGCACTAACTTTTTCAGACGGACACAGTGATTAAAATACACTACCCTTTCCCAGAGTTAGGTTTATAAATCATAACAAACTCTTATTAGAAAAGACAACATTAGATGGGTTTACGTTTGAACACATAACAGTACCCAGAAAGCACATCTTCGAAACAGGAGGTAGAAGAAATTGCATATTTTGAACGCAGCCACGTAGCTCCTTTAAATTAGTATTTTTGGGTTCCTTAGGGCTTGCTGACAAATAATATGTAAAACGTTACGCAAATAGTCCAGGAATTAATATATTATACCCAAAATAAAATATTGGGGGTGCCTGACAGCATAAAATCATTTCTGCTCATAAGATTTTTTTTTAACGTGTTTGAAAAAAATTTACGTTACAGAAATAGCCTACCATGTAAACTCCAAATTGATTGGAGCGCAACAAATGAAAGCCTAACCACGGTTGGTCGGGCTATAAATACTATCTTGGTTGTTAGGGGAGACGGGAAAAGATAACATTTTTTCAAACACTTGTCGAAACGTGGCTCATTGGCCAGTCTCGCTGATATACACACTTGGGAGCGTTAGTTCGAAACCACTTGTTTAAATACACTTGATAAAGCATCAGTGCGTTGAAGCCAGCTTTATAGTTGGGCTCACTAAAAAGCCTGGAAGATAAGCAGATGGAAATTTGTGCCAGTTTGTGCCAGAATTCATTGCTAATCAACGTATCTGTGTTATTCGTATGAATTGTGGTAAGCTTGAACCATTTGATATCTTTTAATGAAAATTGAATGTGAATTGTTGATTTATGCCTGTATATATATGTGTAGTTCAGTGGCAAACGTGAGGTAAAGCCTAAAATGCTCCAGCCTGAACAGAGGGTGTCGGAGAGAAGTAAAACGGCATGGAATGGCCAAACAGTACACTGACACCTGGATGATTGACTAGAAAGAAATAATGCTGGAAGTGCAGAGGCGTAGTAACCATTAAGAAGGGTAATACTGGAATAAAGTATTTCAAATGAAGCTGACTGTTGGCCTAACGCTCTGAACGCCATGTTTGTGCTGTATTGTGATCAGTGTAAAAGAGAATATAAATTAGTTATGAAGTAGAAGGTACATCCTTCTTGATTTCAGGGACCGTGGTCTTGATGGTACTGAGCAGCACCTGGTCGGAGCTTTGCTGAATCCAGAGTCGGACAGCATACTCCTTGGTCTTTTTAGCTATCAGTGAGGTGTCTCCAGAGCCCAGAGGAGAATTCGAGCAGAGGAGTCCTTTCCTGCCGCCATCACTCAAGTTAGCAGAGTAGGCCGGGCTGAGCGTCAACATTATGTCCCCCACCCTTATCTTGAAATATAAACTTTATTAAAACTACTATTCATAGGGGAATTTTACTTGTCTTAAAAATCAGGAACTGTGAACATCTCCATAGAATACTGTCCCTATTAATGACAAATCTATGGATTGTAATGATGACATATACCAGATACAGAGCTTGAACAAGAATACATAAAAACCCAGTCATTACTCGCATTGTTGAACTTCTTTACAACAAGAACGGACAGCACATTGATAATCATTGTGTTACTATAGTATATGTCACTCACATATATGTCTTATTAAAGTACCTTTTCTGTAACATAAATGGTCTATTTATATATTGATTTGTGATTCCTGTTTCCCTTTGTCGTTGAATCTCAGGACTACCTATTCATTCATGCCAGTATTGAATTACAAATTTGTCTTGTGTTTCGAATAAGATTTACCAGTGATCTGTTTGATAGATATCTTTGAGAGTCGGTTAGTATGTATGTGAGTGTCCACAGCTGGTTGTTTTTCTAAAAAGGGGTAGTGGATTAAATTAAATTGTTTTTATATGTCTGTTGATTGTAGTGACTTACTACTTCCGACCATACTTCAAATTCTCCTCAAGACATCAGTAACGTTGGCTATCATCTCTTTTCCTGATTAAATTGTTACTGTGATATATAGTATATGTATCGTAGGCAAGTTTAAGGTTATCTATTTGATACACTACTATTAGGATGATTAGATATAGATACCTTCACAGCTGATCTCAGGCAGTACACTAAAGTTTTCACTATAAGTATTTTTCTAACAACCCTCTTCAGACACAATATTTTGGGGGTCTCCCGCTACTTGGGGATTTTGAATCTTTACATTATGGTGTAAAAAATATTGGGGGTAAGGCGTAATTCCACTTCAGGGAATTTTATATATAATTGAAATAGTAACCATGGGTGGCAATTAAATGATGTTTAGCTCCACGGTGCCTGTTGTTGTCCTTTAGGATATTTATTAGAGATTGAATTGTTGGTTAGACATTGTAGAAATTTACCTGATAGACAATGGCGGACCTGGCCAAATTTCGATCTGCTGCGGTTCAGACTGCAAAAGAGTTAGGATTAGATGGGCAAGTTATGGTTGCCTATGTTACTACGGAATGGGACAAATTTATTGAACGCGAAGAAAGAAGGTTTGAAGCCGAAAGAAAGTTAGAGGCTGACAGGGAAATTAAGAAGTTACAATTTGAAGCTGAGGCTGAGACTAAGAGGTTGCAGAGGTTGCAGAGGCTGACAAAGAGGCTAAAGCAATTGGAAGCCGAGGGGAAAGAGAAGACCGAAAGGGAAAGAAGCTGCAGAAAGGGAAGAGAAAGAAATTAGCTGCAGAAAGAGAAGAGAAGAAATTAGCTGCAGAAAAGAAGAGAAGAGATTAGCCGCAGAGAAGAGGAAGCAGAAAAGGAGGAGAATAGATTACAAAGGGAACATGAGTTACGACTAAGGGAGTTTGAGTTTCAAGGCCATGCTCCTGAAAATGGTGCCAGTCCCTTTGCCTCTGATGCTACGGTTACTCAGGGAGCCTCAACCTCAGCTATGAATTTTCATTTAGATCATTTTGTTGAGAAAGACGATGATATTGAGAGCTATCTAAATAGGTATGAACTATTAGCTACCACGTATGGGTTAGAGAGAGAAAGGTGGAGCTTAAAGTAATCTCAGGGACTTCGTGGGGCAGCTTATGAAGTTTTTGCAAAAATGAGCAGAGGTGATCAGGAAAATTATGACATGCTAAAGCAGGCTCTTTTGTTAAGATATGAAAAGAATGCAGAATTTTATAGGAAAAAAAATTTAGGAATGCTAAACTACTGTCAGGTGAAACCTATCACCAGTTCTCTGCACGAATAGAGACATACTTGGAGAAATGGACTTCTCTGGGGAAAACCCAAGATCTTAAGGAAATGGTCCTTATAGAGCAACTAAGAGAGTCCATGGCTCCAGACCTGAGAAAGTTTCTCATGGAACAAGGTGCAGAGAGGCTGGGTGAGTTGCTAAATGTTGCTGAAAGGTATCAAGCAGCTCAAGCAGAGGTAACAGGTAATAAAAAGTAAACAAGTGGATAACTTTAGGGCACCACAGAACTTTAATAAATTTGATCCTAGGGATCAAAACAAAAGGTAAGCACCAATTTGATAGGCCACGGTATGACAATAAAAATAAATTCCCACAATTCGATGAAAGGAAATATGATGAAAGAAAATCTTTCAACCAAGGAAAAAGGTGGTGTAAGAATTGTCAGATGGACAATCTTGACACTGACCGTTGCAGAAGGAAACCTGTGTATATGGCAACCCTTCAGGTCAGGTCGACCTCAAGACAGGAGGAGGATATTATGTTAGATACCACTCCAGAAGAGATGAGGAAGGCACAGGCTGGGGATAAAACACTCAAGCCTTGTTTCAGAAAATTGTCAACTTGTCATACAACTCCAGGCAAGGGAGATTTTTACATGAAAAACAAGTTGATGTATAGGCAGACTGGAGCTAGATCCAAAGGTCAGGGACAGCTGGTACTTCCTAAAAGATATAGGGCAGACTTAATAAGGAGCCTACATGTGAAACCAGATGGGGACCATGAGAAAATAGGTACCATCATTCAAAAGGTGGCTCACAATTATTATTGGCCCAAAGCAAGATGGGACATTGAGAATTTTGTAGAAAGGTGTAGCATAGCACATGAGGGAACACCCACAAGTGGGAACATGGATCAGGACCTGGACTCGCCCCGGAGCAAAATTAGGCCTGATATTTAAAAAGAATATATAGAAATTTGATAAATGGGACCAAATGGAAATGGGAAGGCCCCTTTTCACGGACAAGCTTTTCCACTTAACTGTTTTAACAAATGTCCACTATG
>JAMPIV010009748.1:0-2500 GCA_024509875.1 Oreohelix idahoensis
AAGTGTTGGAGAGGGGGATGGGTGTGGTTTTTTGGAGATGTGATAGGGGTATGGAAGAAATGGAGAGGTGAGGGAGTGATGGTTGTTTTAGTGTGAGGTTTGGGTATGGGGTACGTAGGGGGGGTTTTGTTTGTGTGGTGTTAGATATTAATGTTGTGGCGATTATAGGGGTGCGGGGTTGTTAGTGATGTATGGGGTTTTGTTAGTATTGGTATGGTTTTAGAATTTATGATTAGGTAAGACTCTATAGTGTTGAAGGTTTGAGTGTATGGCGGTAGGGTTATGGTGGAAGTACGGGGTGGGACGAGGGGGAGATGGGAAAATTTTGGAAGTTCCGAAATAATAGGTTTTGCTGAAGTGGGTGAGTTATATGAAATAAGGGGTAAACATTAAGTAAAGGGGTAGGGTTGCTGGGGTGCAGAAAGTGGGTGTGATCGCCCACCAGTTTTATGAGGATGGGGGGTATGCAATGATGTCACCATAAGGTGCCTCTATGATACAGGTTTAGATTTTGATGCTGTCGTGAGCTCGCACTTGGTGAACCCAGATCAGTATACCACAGAAACAGTGGAGATACAAGGGGCGACCAAGGACCTACCACTCTTGAAACTTCCCATTGCAAGGATAACAGTGAAAACTCGCTATGTGGAAGGGATAATCAGAGCAGCAGTGATAGACGCACCCATCTACCCTCTGATATTGGGGTGTCGTTATGTCTACTTGGGGAATCCTAAGAGACATGTGGTCTTGGCAGCAGTCCAGACCCGATCACAATCCAGAAAGGAAGAAGATGAACCTATAATACTCATCCAGAGGAGATGAGAAAGGCACAGGCTGAAAATAGGTCACTGAAGCCGTGTTATAAGAAACTCCCAAAGAGCCATACTCCTCCTAATAAAAGAGAATTCTATATGAAGAATACATTTTTATATAGGAAGGCCGGCACTGGTTCAGCTGGTCACGGACAGCTGGTCCTTCCCAGTTCATATAGGGAAAAGGTGATGGAGTTAGGTCATGCTATCCCCTTCAGTGGTCATATGTGGATTAGTGCAACAGGAAAGCGTATAGCTTGTCATTATTTCTGGCCAGGGATAACGGAAGACATAAAGAGATATGTAGAATCCTGTCCCGAATGCCAGAGAGTAGCTCCAAAGCATTGGACTGCTCCGGCAACGCTAGAGGAAATGCCCATAGTGGGAACCCCTTTTGAGAGAGTTGCAGTGGATATTGTGGAACCTCTCACTCGGACCAAGAGGAGGAACAGTTACATCCTTACTCTGGTAGACACTTGTTCTATCTGGGGAGAGGCGGTAGCCCTGTCGTCAATCGATTCGAAACATGTGGCAGAGGCATTACTTACGATATTCACAAGGTTAGGATTCCCGCATCAAATCTTGACTGATAATGGCTCTCAGTTCAAGGGGAAACTAACAGAAGAAGTTTTCAGGTTGTTTCAAGCCAAGCACTTTCATTGTAGTCCGTATCACCCCCCAAGGGAACGGCCAGGTAGAGAGGTTCAATAGGACTCTCATTTCTATCCTGAGAAAGCTGGCACATGAGAAACCTGAAACGTGGGAGCAATACTTGCCCACCGCGTTGTTTACGTACCGGGAAGTTCCACATAATTCAACCGGAATGGCACCCGCAATCCTGTTATTTGGGAGGCCAATAAAAGGTCCTTTACAAGCTTTGTTAAGGACCTGGATAGATGAGAAGGCAGAGGAGACTGTTGCCTCATCATATCCATATGTGTACGAACTGACCACTCGTTTAAAAACTAGTTGGAAACTGGCAAATGATAATTTGAGACAAGCCAGGAAAAAGCATGCTGCTTATTATAACAAGAAAGCTAAGGATAGGGAGCTTGCTGTAGGGGAGAAGGTGCTTCTTCTATTGCCAGGCAGCAACAATAAACTTCCGATCGGATGGCAAGGGCCATATACAGTTGTGGAAAAGGTATCCAGAACAAATTATAAGATAGACAAAAAGGGAAAAGAAAAAGTCTATCATGTGAACCTTTTGAAGAAATATCTGGACAGACAAATCCAGGAAGGAACACACCTATTGGCCTTGTCTATCGCAACCGAAATGAAAAATGACCCTCTCTCCTCATTCGAATATCCACTGAAAACCAGTGAAACGTTTGCACAGGTGAAGATCAGTAATCACCTGACAAAAGGACAGAAGGAGAAGGTTCAACAGGTCCTTGAGAAACATACAGATGTGTTAACGGATAAACCGGGGCACACCAATTTGTTGGAATATGATATGAAACTACTAGACCCAGCACCTATCTGTATGAGGCCCTATTCTATTCCTTTTGCTAAGGAAAAAGCTTTGAAAGAGGAGATCGATTATTTGTTACAAGAAGGGATTATTTCTCACAGTAAGTCTCCTTATAGTTCCTGTGTGGTTTTGTTGCGGAAACCATCGGGAGAACATAGACTGTGCGTAGATTACAGGAAACTGAATGCTGTCACAGAATGTCAGGTGGATCCAT
>JAMPIV010009749.1:0-67571 GCA_024509875.1 Oreohelix idahoensis
AATGGGAGACAGAAGAACACATGAAGAAGGGAATGGGAGACAGAAGAACATGTGAAGAAGGGAATGGGAGACAGAAGAACACATGAAGAAGGGAATGGGAGACAGAAGAACATGTGAAGAAGGGAATGGGAGGGAACACATGAGAAGGGAATGGGAGACAGAAGAACATGTGAAGAAGGGAGATGGGAAGACAGAAGAGAACATGTGAAGAAGGGAATGGGAGACAGAAGAACACATGAAGAAGGGAATGGGAGACAGAAGAACATGTGAAGAAGGGAATGGGAGACAGAAGAACATGTGAAGAAGGGAATGGGAGACAGAAGAACATGTGAAGAAGGGAATGGGAGACAGAAGAACACATGAAGAAGGGAATGGGAGACAGAAGAACATGTGAAGAAGGGAATGGGAGACAGAAGAACATGTGAAGAAGGGAATGGGAGACAGAAGAACATGTGAAGAAGGGAATGGGAGACAGAAGAACATGTGAAGAAGGGAATGGGAGACAGAAGAACACATGAAGAAGGGAATGGGAGACAGAAGAACATGTGAAGAAGGGAATGGGAGACAGAAGAACATGTGAAGAAGGGAATGGGAGACAGAAGAACACATGAAGAAGGGAATGGGAGACAGAAGAACATGTGAAGAAGGGAATGGGAGACAGAAGAACACATGAAGAAGGGAATGGGAGACAGAAGAACATGTGAAGAAGGGAATGGGAGACAGAAGAACACGTGAAGAAGGGAATGGGAGACAGAAGAACACATGAAGAAGGGAATGGGAGACAGAAGAACATGTGAAGAAGGGAATGGGAGACAGAAGAACATGTGAAGAAGGGAATGGGAGACAGAAGAACATGTGAAGAAGGGAATGGGGAGGAAGACAGAATGGGAGACACATGTGAAGAAGGGAATGGGAGACAGAAGAACATGTGAAGAAGGGAATGGGAGACAGAAGAACACATGAAGAAGGGAATGGGAGACAGAAGAACATGTGAAGAAGGGAATGGGAGACAGAAGAACACATGAGAGACAGAAGAACATATGAGAGACAGAAGAACATGTGAAGAAGGGAATGGGAGACAGAAGAACACATGAAGAAGGGAATGGGAAGACATGAAGAAGGGAAGAACATGTGAAGAAGGGAATGGGAGACAGAAGAACACATGAAGAAGGGAATGGGAGACAGAAGAACATGTGAAGAAGGGAATGGGAGACAGAAGAACATGTGAAGAAGGGAATGGGAGAGAACACATGAAGAAGGGAATGGGAGACAGAAGAACACATGAAGAAGGGAATGGGAGACAGAAGAACATATGAAGAAGGGAATGGGAGACAGAAGAACATATGAAGAAGGGAATGGGAGACAGAAGAACATATGAAGAAGGGAATGGGAGACAGAAGAACATATGAAGAAGGGAATGGGAGACAGAAGAACATATGAAGAAGGGAATGGGAGACATAAGAACACATGAAGAAGGGAATGGGAGACATAAGAACATATGAAGAAGGGAATGGGAGACATAAGAACATATGAAGAAGGGAATGGGAGACAGAAGAACATATGAAGAAGGGAATGGGAGACATAAGAACACATGAAGAAGGGAATGGGAGACAGAAGAACATGTGAAGAAGGGAATGGGAGACAGAAGAACACATGAAGAAGGGAATGGGAGACAGAAGAACATGTGAAGAAGGGAATGGGAGACAGAAGAACATGTGAAGAAGGGAATGGGAGACAGAAGAACACATGAAGAAGGGAATGGGAGACAGAAGAACATATGAAGAAGGGAATGGGAGACAGAAGAACATATGAAGAAGGGAATGGGAGACAGAAGAACACATGAAGAAGGGAATGGGAGACAGAAGAACATGTGAAGAAGGGAATGGGAGACAGAAGAACACATGAAGAAGGGAATGGGAGACAGAAGAACATGTGAAGAAGGGAATGGGAGACAGAAGAACACATGAAGAAGGGAATGGGAGACAGAAGAACATGTGAAGAAGGGAATGGGAGACAGAAGAACACATGAAGAAGGGAATGGGAGACAGAAGAACACGTGAAGAAGGGAATGGGAGACAGAAGAACACATGAAGAAGGGAATGGGAGACAGAAGAACATGTGAAGAAGGGAATGGGAGACAGAAGAACATGTGAAGAAGGGAATGGGAGACAGAAGAACACATGAAGAAGGGAATGGGAGACAGAAGAACATGTGAAGAAGGGAATGGGAGACAGAAGAACATGTGAAGAAGGGAATGGGAGACAGAAGAACATGTGAAGAAGGGAATGGGAGACAGAAGAACACATGAAGAAGGGAATGGGAGACAGAAGAACATATGAAGAAGGGAATGGGAGACAGAAGAACACATGAAGAAGGGAATGGGAGACAGAAGAACATATGAAGAAGGGAATGGGAGACAGAAGAACACATGAAGAAGGGAATGGGAGACAGAAGAACACATGAAGAAGGGAATGGGAGACAGAAGAACACATGAAGAAGGGAATGGGAGACAGAAGAACATGTGAAGAAGGGAATGGGAGACAGAAGAACACATGAAGAAGGGAATGGGAGACAAGAACATGTGAAGAAGGGAATGGGAGACAGAAGAACACATGAAGAAGGGAATGGGAGACAGAAGAACACGTGAAGAAGGGAATGGGAGACAGAAGAACACATGAAGAAGGGAATGGGAGACAGAAGAACATGTGAAGAAGGGAATGGGAGACAGAAGAACACATGAAGAAGGGAATGGGAGACAGAAGAACATATGAAGAAGGGAATGGGAGACATAAGAACATATGAAGAAGGGAATGGGAGACAGAAGAACATATGAAGAAGGGAATGGGAGACAGAAGAACATATGAAGAAGGGAATGGGAGACATAAGAACACATGAAGAAGGGAATGGGAGACATAAGAACATATGAAGAAGGGAATGGGAGACATAAGAACATATGAAGAAGGGAATGGGAGACAGAAGAACATATGAAGAAGGGATGGGAGACATAAGAACACATGAAGAAGGGAATGGGAGACATAAGAACATATGAAGAAGGGAATGGGTGTCACGAAATGGATTTAGGACTAAAGACTGTCTACATATAGTGACAAGACAATAGTAAGAAGAAAGACTGAAATGATAGATTCAGATAGAAATATAGTGCAAAAATGTGAAAGTTGAGACCATTGGCTCCGAGGTTGAGAACCGAGGTTGATTCTTTCCTCGCCACTTCGGACGTTTAAATTGCTATGGCCTCGAACCACCTCTAACTACCCTATGGGGATAAGGTTCAATTAAGATTCACAAACACCAAGGTACAGACAACATATAGCTACTGTACTAAAGGAAATGACTGATGCCAGCTACAATTTATACAAGTTTATTATACACCTATACACAAACTCATATACATGTCAAAATACATGAAGTGCGAGGATGCACACCTGAAACAAAATCAAGCACAGTTAAAAATGCATCAACCCCAACCCTTCTCCCACAATTGCAACCTGTATGGAGAAAGAAGGTAAGGTTAACTGAAATGAACTACACTGCACTTGATGTCGCCTACACTCCAAACTAGCTGTTCTAAATTCTAACTCTAACTCTAAGTCCACTGATAGCTGGAACGACTGCGAAGTGACTACACAATCTCTGCACAGACTTCGGTTCTACACAGCCTATCCTGGAATCTCCTGAACACAACTAACTGCACCTCTAAACTTCAGCAGCTGTCCTCTGCTATGATTCACCAAAACTAACAGTTCTGCCTATCTGTGCTGACTTCAGTAGAGAGAATGTTTACCCTATCTCTCTCCACTAACTCTGGAATTGACTGAGGTTTAACAGAACCCCCCTGGATTCTGGACTGGAACTGTAGCTGACTTCTACCACTCTGAAATTACCTGCCCGAGTATCTATAACTGGGCCGTCGGCTTTATTATGGCCGTGAAGAAACGAACACAAAATTACCACAACGCTGGCAGCCTGCCAAATCTGCGTGTGTAACGAGCGTCAGAGCTCAGGATTTATCCACAAAAATCCTATTCGCTGGAAAATGTCTTCCCCTGGCTGGGAAAACGTATTTTCTTCCTCTCCGTCCACTACTGGCAACTAACGTAAAACCCTTGCGGTTCTGCGAATGCCCCAACTTTGCCGTGGGAGAAATTTTGTGGTCTCAAAATTCCGCTCTCATTCCCACAAAGCCGGTACCTGCTGTTTTAGACAAAACAAAACAACAGCTAAACAAACCATAATAATACATTTCAAATAACAATTAACTTCCTTACTCTTCACCACGTAACTCCCCTACTCTCTCCCGTTCTGCACCACCATACAAAATCATGCAAACAAAGTCCGCTCCCCCACTGAGCTCCCTTCTCTACCTGAGCCCACAAGGTAAACATTGGCTAACCCAGATCGCCTGTTCTGCCTGACTAACTCCGAGCAACAACAATATTTTCCATGGCCCGTCTGGGCAGACGTACTGTGGCCTACTTCTTACGCTGACACTAATGCCGTAAGGATTAATAAAAAAATAAAACTAGTCCTCTCTAGGAATTCCTAAAATTCCCGTCAGTATGATTAATCACCTCAAAATTGAAATAAAATATTATTCCCTTAACATAAATAAATTTCATCTCCATCTTCTGAATACACAGAATAACAAAGCACAATCAATAACCTATAACCCTGTTTACGCTAGCATCTACATGCCGTCAAAAGTTATACATAATGGTTATCAATTAAATCTCAGTAGTTACAAACACGTGGTTACAATTTTATGACCACGTGCTTCTCTCCCCCTCGTCCCTCTGAACATCGTATCAATAAAGATACCGTAACCACGCGCTCACGTGCTTCAATTAATACCTCTATCACTTCCGTCCACAGATATATGCGTAACTATATAAATAGCGAGCATCAAGACTCTCAATAAAATCACAAATGAAAATACACATTACACACGCTCCCGACTATTCTGTAAATACATATGATTTGCAGATGCGAGTTTCTCTCCCGACCGACTTTGCAATAATACAAAGCGGTGATATCTCAACTTTTAAACCATGCCGCTATTCCTTCAACAAGGAATTAAATGGACCTATAAAGTTTCTCGTCTATCACTAAGATCGAATTGATGGCTCTGGAGTTAAGAATTAAATTAAACTAAAACTTCCCAAGAAACTTAAATGATCGGCTAGGACTAGAAAAATTAAATAAAGTCCTCACGCAAAAATTCATGCTTACCAAATCTCGAATGTCCAACTGAAGGGCAATCGACTTGACTCTGGCAACCCGGCTTTGGCAATTAATTTTTAGAGACCGAACTTATGAAGTTCGGGCGTATTTATTCTCAAGCCCCCACGCGCCGACTTCATGACGTCATATGCGCGGCGTGGTTCTAAAGCCAATGGGCGCTCTGCATTTCAACTGCAGTTAGCTCTCCGCCAATCAGAACCTTAGATCTTTCTGATGCAACCAGTCCCCGCTAGACAAAGAACCGGGAATTGGTCCTAGCCCTATACTGCGGAAATGAAGCAAAAATGGCCGCAAATAATTTAACTCCCGAAAAATGCGTATATGGCCACGCAATATCTTTAAAAAAAGGACACTGGTGCAAATCCTGATCCAGCCTCTATAATCTCAATCTAGAATAATACTGTCTAATTCCCTACACCCCCATTCTAAACACATAAAGAAGAACCATAAAGCAGATGAGATCAAACTCCCTCGTGATCTCATCTTGAAAAAAACGTAAATAATAGAAGGAGAAGAAACATGGAGAAGGATTTCCTGTAATCCCTCCTAAAAATAGTGAACAAAATGCAAGGAGAAAAAGACATGGGCCATTTGAAAGACAGAATCTCAGTACTTTCGTCACATCACTCCCCCCTTTCAAAGATTGAGCAACGATCTCCTTACTGAAATCTCTGTGTTTCACATTGGCCCTTATTCCTGTCTACAAGGCTGTCTGTCCTTACCCCTCCTATTCAGTGTTCTTCGACCTTCCTCTTTTGCGTTTCCTCCTTCTTCCTCTCCTAGAATGAGCTCCTATGCTCCGTTGGGAGAGTTGATCTCTCTTCAGACCTGTGCCGTCTAATGGCGGGTCTGAACTTTCCCTTGCTATGACCGTCAAAAGGCTGTTCTGGTCAGCTGATGTGACCGGCGGGCGCTGTGGCGACCTGGCGATGGCGACTTCCTCGCTGCGCGTCAGCGGGTTTGTGACTGCTGGTACCGTGCGAAACTGATGCAACGTCTCGGGTTCCTCTGGTGTAGAGCCTCCGATTTCTTGCTGGGTGTCTATTGGATCACGATCGACCTCAATAGCTTCTACCTTTGAAGAAAGGTAGGTAAGATCTGCCCCTGGCAGTGGTTCTGGAGTCGCTCTTCCCCTACCAATCTGAAGCGGGACAGAGCTCTCCAAAATAGCTCCTTGCAAATGCGTAAGGTCGCTTTTCTCACTCTTTTCTGGCCTGAAAAGTTGGTGAGATGAAAATGTAGACCACGGGCGCTCTCCGTCTAACACCCTAGTTCTACCCTCAACCTTGCCCTCCCCTGTGAGAGTTACTGGCGTCAGTTGGAATGTGTCCTGCAGTGACACTTGACGGTTTAAGATCCCGTTAGATCGCAGAGAATCTGAGATAAAGCTCTCAGTGACTGGTTCCAATGTTCCTTGAAACAAATTGGAAAATATAGCCAATTTTTCAGGCTCCTCGTTACAAGAGTCGTTTCCTGTAAACGAGATACGAGAGTTGTGGGGCCCATCTCCGTTTATAGGCAAACGGATACTCAGATCACTGTCCTCCTCCGTTTGAGTAAAGTGCTGGTCGGATGGGGCTCCAGGGCTGGTTGGAACTATATGCTCGCTCAGACCGCTATCTTGTGCCCTATGAAGATGGCGCTGGTCGTTGACATATGTAATACCGCTCTTGTCAGTATGTCCCTCACTTGAAGGAGCTAATACCATCGGGGGCCTAATTCCCGACAACAAAGAGTGTACTTCCTGAATCAGAGGCGTCGTCACCACTGTTTGGCCGGTTGGCTGAACAGGGCTGGTGGGCGAATTTGCCTCTGCAATTAACATACCACTGTCGTCAGAGGCGTTGCACCCCTCCTTGGCACGACAGCTATGTTTGAGCTCGCTCGGGGCTCCGTGAATTAGGGGTTCTCCTTTTTCACTTATCTGGCCTGCAGTAGGCCCCCTTGCATCAGCAAGGATCGGTGTGGGCGGGTTCCCCAAAACTAAATATGGGTTACCGAGAATGAAGTCGTAGGCCGGCTGAGCCGTTACAGCTGCCTTGATGGTGCCAGACACGAACCTACATTTCACCTCAATATTGGCTACCGGAAAGCACTGTGAAGTCCCTTTCCTTAAAACTCCACCAATATTCACTTTTTCCTTCGTCGTCTGCCAGGGCTTCACCAGATGTCGGGCGACTATGCTGGGGTATGTAAGCCCGCTGTCAAATAAGCATGTTGTCTCAGTCCCGTTCACTTCTGCTGGCCCGCTGTTGGAAAACAACTTCTCTGACTGGAAGGGTTTCCACTTCTTCCCTTGTTTCACCCTCACAGGCCTTAAACAAGCCATCTGATGAGCGGGTTGTTTGTTTGGGCACCGTGTTGTCCAATGAGAAGTAGTCCGACAGAACCTACAATATCTCTCATTATCTCCCCGGTTCCTGACGGGTTCATGAGACGTCGGCCCCTGTGTTCTGTTAGGCGGCTGGGAGCGCATGTTATGACTGGGAGGGAGCTCCTTGCGAGACGGCCCTTGCTGCTGTTGATCTGAAGAGGAAGGCGACTGCGATGAAGATGCTCCTTTGTCCGGGGCTGGCAGGTCAGGGTGTTTTCTTTTCTGTCCCAGTACTTCGGCCTGTGCCGTCTGGAACCTTTCAGCAAAAAGAATTATCTGGTCCAGTTGCTGTGCGCCCTGCTCCGCCAGGTACTTCCTTAAGTCCGGAGACATATTGGCCTTTATCTGTTCGCACAGAACTAATTCTTCCAATCCTTCAAAAGATTTAGCCAAACCCGACAACTCTCTCCAGCGAGTGAGGTAATTCCTCAGCCTCTCTGCGAACTGGGGAAAACTTTCTCCTTTCTCCAGTCGACTTTCCCTAAACATCGTTTGGCACTTCCGGGGAGTCCATTGGAATCGCTGTAACAGGGCGTTCCGCAGAGCCTCAAAGTTACCTTGGTCATCTACCAGCATCTTGCTATAGACCTCATACGCATGTCCTCTTAGAGATTGAGATAATTTGAGACACCAAAGACTATCATCCAGCCCGTATGCCTTTGCCATCCGTTCAAATTTTTCTAAAAAATACCTCAATTTTCTCATTCCCGTTAGGAAAAGAGTCCATCGGAAAATTCATGGCTGCTATCCGGGGCCCTCCGTTTCCTGAGGTGTCTGTTGCCCCTGCTCCGGGAGAATCTCCATTAGCCGAACTGCCTTCCGAAGATCGGTACTGCAGTTCCAGTGAACGCAGGGCAAGTTCATGCTGTCTCTCTGCTGCCTTCTCCCTCTCTTGGGCTTCCCTCTGTGCTAACTTCTCCTGGGCTTCCCTCTGTGCTATCTTCTCCTGGGCTTCCCTCTCTGCTATCTTCTCCTGGGCTTCCCTCTCTGCTTTTCTCTCCTCTGCCTGTCGGGTCTTCTCTTCTTTCTCCGCTTCCCTTTTCTCTCTCTCCGTCTGCCGGTCCTGTTCCCTCATAATGTAAGCCCTAGTCTCGGCCTCATTCATCCCCATGCTTTTAGCTGCATCCTTCCATGCAGTAAGTAGCTTGACCAATTCAGCCATCTTACCTGACAAATCAGCAGTACTCACAATGAGGGGAAATGACAAAAAAGGAACAAGAAAAATTTACTGTTACCTACTAGGAATATGCTGTCGCAAAAACCCGCACTCAGACTAGCACCAAGTCTGACTACTAACTACCTGAAAAAAATTCAAGTTATCCAGCTACCCAAAACCCGAATTTACTTTCCTGTTAAGAAAAAAAAAATTCAATTAGCCATCAATTACCTCTAAGTCATAAACAACCTTACTACAACTATCATCTAACTAACTGTAACCTGTGGAAAAAAACTTATAGCTGGATCAGTCTTAATATAGCTCAAGTCTAGGGGATTTTTTTTTTTTTTTTTTTTTTTTTTTAAAATCTATTTCCAGAACTTTCTTCAGGGACAATCTATGAATCTAGAATTGATCCCAACAAAGATGATCCCAAGGACGACGCCACCCACTTTGTCAAGATCACAGAATTGAACGTAACAAAGATGATTCACCGGACGATAGCACCCACTTTGTCACGAAATGGATTTAGGACTAAAGACTGTCTACATATAGTGACAAGACAATAGTAAGAAGAAAGACTGAAATGATAGATTCAGATAGAAATATAGTGCAAAATGTGAAAGTTGAGACCATTGGCTCCGAGGTTGAGAACCGAGGTTGATTCTTTCCTCGCCACTTCGGACGTTTAAATTGCTATGGCCTCGAACCACCTCTAACTACTCTATGGGGATAAGGTTCAATTAAGATTCACAAACACCAAGGTACAGACAACATATAGCTACTGTACTAAAGGAAATGACTGATGCCAGCTACAATTTATACAAGTTTATTATACACCTATACACAAACTCATATACATGTCAAAATACATGAAGTGCGAGGATGCACACCTGAAACAAAATCAAGCACAGTTAAAAATGCATCAACCCCAACCCTTCTCCCACAATTGCAACCTGTATGGAGAAAGAAGGTAAGGTTAACTGAAATGAACTACACTGCACTTGATGTCGCCTACACTCCAAACTAGCTGTTCTAAATTCTAACTCTAACTCTAAGTCCACTGATAGCTGGAACGACTGCGAAGTGACTACACAATCTCTGCACAGACTTCGGTTCTACACAGCCTATCCTGGAATCTCCTGAACACAACTAACTGCACCTCTAAACTTCAGCAGCTGTCCTCTGCTATGATTCACCAAAACTAACAGTTCTGCCTATCTGTGCTGACTTCAGTAGAGAGAATGTTTACCCTATCTCTCTCCACTACTCTGGAATTGACTGAGGTTTAACAGAACCCCCCTGGATTCTGGACTGGAACTGTAGCTGACTTCTACCACTCTGAAATTACCTGCCCGAGTATCTATAACTGGGCCGTCGGCTTTATTATGGCCGTGAAGAAACGAACACAAAATTACCACAACGCTGGCAGCCTGCCAAATCTGCGTGTGTAACGAGCGTCAGAGCTCAGGATTTATCCACAAAAATCCTATTCGCTGGAAAATGTCTTCCCCTGGCTGGGAAAACGTATTTTCTTCCTCTCCTTCCACTACTGGCAACTAACGTAAAACCCTTGCGGTTCTGCGAATGCCCCAACTTTGCCGTGGGAGAAATTTTGTGGTCTCAAAATTCCGCTCTCATTCCCACAAAGCCGGTACCTGCTGTTTTAGACAAAACAAAACAACAGCTAAACAAACCATAATAATACATTTCAAATAACAATTTTACTCTTCACCACGTAACACTCCCCTACTCTCTCCCGTTTGCACCACCATACAAAATCATGTAAGTCCGCTCCCCCACTGAGCTCCCTTCTCTACCTGAGCCCACAAGGTAAACATTGGCTAACCCAGATCGCTTGTTCTGCCTGACTAACTCCGAGCAACAACAATATATTTTCAATGGCCCGTCTGGGCAGACGTACTGTGGCCTACTTCTTACGCTGACACTAATGCCGTAAGGATTAATAAAAAATAAAACTAGTCCTCTCTAGGAATTCCTAAAATTCCCGTCAGTATGATTAATCACCTCAAAATTGAAATAAAATATTATTCCCTTAACATAAATAAATTTCATCTCCATCTTCTGAATACACAGAATAACAAAGCACAATCAATAACCTATAACCCTGTTTACGCTAGCATCTACATGCCGTCAAAAGTTATACATAATGGTTATCAATTAAATCTCAGTAGTTACAAACACGTGGTTACAATTTTATGACCACGTGCTTCTCTCCCCCTCGTCCCTCTGAACATCGTATCAATAAAGATACCGTAACCACGCGCTCACGTGCTTCAATTAATACCTCTATCACTTCCGTCCACAGATATATGCGTAACTATATAAATAGCGAGCATCAAGACTCTCAATAAAATCACAAATGAAAATACACATTACACACGCTCCCGACTATTCTGTAAATACATATGATTCGCAGATGCGAGTTTCTCTCCCGACCGACTTTGCAATAATACAAAGCGGTGATATCTCAACTTTTAAACCATGCCGCTATTCCTTCAACAAGGAATTAAATGGACCTATAAAGTTTCTCGTCTATCACTAAGATCGAATTGATGGCTCTGGAGTTAAGAATTAAATTAAACTAAAACTTCCCAAGAAACTTAAATGATCGGCTAGGACTAGAAAAATTAAATAAAGTCCTCACGCAAAAATTCATGCTTACCAAATCTCGAATGTCCAACTGAAGGGCAATCGACTTGACTCTGGCAACCCGGCTTTGGCAATTAATTTTTAGAGACCGAACTTATGAAGTTCGGGCGTATTTATTCTCAAGCCCCCACGCGCCGACTTCATGACGTCATATGCGCGGCGTGGTTCTAAAGCCCATGGGCGCTCTGCTTGTCAACTGCAGTTAGCTCTCCGCCAATCAGAACCTTAGATCTTTCTGATGCAACCAGTCCCCGCTAGACAAAGAACCGGGAATTGGTCCTAGCCCTATACTGCGGAAATGAAGCAAAAATGGCCGCAAATAATTTAACTCCCGAAAAATGCGTATATGGCCACGCAATATCTTTAAAAAAAGGACACTGGTGCAAATCCTGATCCAGCCTCTATAATCTCAATCTAGAATAATACTGTCTAATTCCCTACACCCCCATTCTAAACACATAAAGAAGAACCATAAAGCAGATGAGATCAAACTCCCTCGTGATCTCATCTTGAAAAAACGTAAATAATAGAAGGAGAAGAAACATGGAGAAGGATTTCCTGTAATCCCTCCTAAAAATAGTGAACAAAATGCAAGGAGAAAAAGACATGGGCCATTTGAAAGACAGAATCTCAGTACTTTCGTCACAATGGGAGACATAAGAACATATGAAGAAGGGAATGGGAGACAGAAGAACATATGAAGAAGGGAATGGGAGACATAAGAACACATGAAGAAGGGAATGGGAGACATAAGAACATATGAAGAAGGGAATGGGAGACATAAGAACATATAAAGAAGGGAATGGGAGACAGATTTGAAAAGAATAAAGTAGACATGGAAAAATGTTCGGATGGCACAGCACAGGAAGACTTGTGAATTTGTTGATGACCTGTGCACCACTAGGGGTTGAAATGTAGTAAATGAATGGTAAACCTGAATGTTGTTCTCAATTTACTTCCTAGATCAAGTTCTGGTCACAGCAGATTTCCTTCTTTCTGGTTGGTGTGATCATTGTGACGTCTATCAGAGGATTTCTCATTACATTAACCAGGGTGAGTATTGTCTGACAGAACTCTGGAAACTTATTTAGAATTTTGCTTGTTGTTGTTGTTGCTGTTGCTGCTGCTGCTGCTGTTGTTGTTGTTGTTGTTGTTGTTGACTAGAGCTGCTGAGTTTCTTGCTCTGTCACAGCCAATGCCAAATTGAAGACTTTGCATGTGTTCTGTAGCTGTTGAGGAGCCTGGCAATAACTTTCTTCTTTCTGTAGTAAGTGCTGGGCAAGTGAGCAGCACATGCTGAACTGTCTCATATGGATGGGTACAGTTGCGGTAGTTAGACGGATGTGTGGGGTTTTATTTGTTTAAATGCTTGTTGAGTCTGGTGTGTTTTATTCTTAGTTGAAAGACTGTGCTGTGCTACGTGTGTCATAAGTTGTTGATGTTGTCTGTGATGTGACATAACATTCTGCATAGGAACCACTCAAAAAGTTTATTAAAGAAGGTATGGTCGCTTTGTCTGTGTGTGTGGGCAGGGAGGTAAGAGAGGAAGGAGACAGAATAATTTACCCAAAGACCTGTGATGGAGGTCATGTACTAAGCATCTGAGTTCCCCAAGTTGGGCAGTTTGAGGAGCAGAGACTAGGAGTACTCAACAATACCAGGTACAGAGACTAGGAGTACTCAACAATACCAGGTACAGAGAAAGTGTGTGCAGCTGTCGCTTATACCAGTCTAAGACAAGCTCTATAGAGATGTTGAGTGCTACTTTCTTCAAACTAGTTGAACTTGACTGTAGAAATTTGTTCGCAGTATAAGAGAATGATCTTGTGAGTGGGATGGATTCAGTGAGTGGAGTCAAGGAGGCATAAACAATGAGATATTAATGACATGGAAAAAGACACATCAAATGTATAATGTGAAATAGCAAGCATTACAATGTGATATAATGTGACACATCAAGTGTATAATTTGATAGATCAAGTTTATTTTGTTGTCATACCTTTACCGACACAAGCTTTATGCAAAAAACAATAACAATTGGGCAACTAAAAATACATTACAAATTCTGAAGAAATTGTAACAGAATAATCAAGTTTTTACAGTGTTTACAATTTATGAGAAGGGTCTGTTTTCAAAGGCCATATTTTCTCTCTCTCTCTCTCTCTCTCTCTCTCTCTCTCTCTCTCTCTCTCTCTCTCTCTCTCTCTCTCTCTCTGTCTGTCTGTCTCTCTCTCTCTCTCTCTCTCTCTCTCTCTCTCTCTCTCTCTCTCTCTGCTGCTGCTGCTGCTGTGGAATAATCTTTCATACGACCTAAAACACATGCTTAGTCCATATTCATTCAATCACACTTGCTTGCGTCAAGAAAAGTTTAGCATTTTCTGCTGCTCATCTGTGGAACAATCTTCCACACGACCTAAAAAACACTCTTAGTCCATATTCATACAATCACAGACTTTTCAAAGACATGAGTACAGATTATATGCCACCCTAATTTAGTTATGTTCCCAAATAATTTTCTAATATCATGGGATTATTTTGCCCTGTTCAATATTGATTATGACAAGATCCTGTAAATGTGTGTAACTGATACAATGTTGAGATTTTACTTTGTTTTATTATTTTAAAAATAATATTTAAAATGCATGTGTAGGATAATGGATTCAGAATGGGAGACGAGAGAAAGGATGGGCAAAATGTTAGAAAGGCCTGCATGAACAATTCTAAACCATTTGAAGATAAAGTTCGTTGGTTCGTTCTATCTATCTGATTCTGCACTTGAGTTAGGGAGGGCAAAGAAAAACACACGAAGTCCCTACTCATTCAATAGCAGACTGATCAAATATTTCAGGAGTTCTGATTATATGCCACCCTAATGTGATTATACTCAAATTATTGTCTGATTTACTGTGTCGATGTTTTGGATTTGTTTGTTTGTGTTTGTTTTTTTTTTTGTTTTTTTGCTTTTGTTGTTGTTGTTTTTTTTTTTTTTTTTTTTTTTTTTTTAGGCATTTTTTTTTTTTTTTTTTTTTTTTTTTTTTTTTTTTCCCTCTGATTCATGCTATACAGAGCTTCTACAAGTCTTGCAGAAATTATGTGAGGACAGCAAACCATAAGTCAGAAGAGTTCAGGACCACCACTGGTGTAAGACAAGGTGATATCCTGTCACCTTGTCTTTTCATACTCCTCATGGACGATGTCATCAAGGCATGTAAGGAGAGAACAAGAAAGTATTCAGTGGGGTACTGGAAGATGAGACAGGTCTATATTTCGGAGCTGGCATTTGCTGATGATGTTGCCCTGATTGCTAAATCAGAGGCACATCTCCACTCCAACCTGCAAGTCTGGAAGGAAGAGCTGGAGAAGAGAGGGATGGTCATAAGCAGCTCTAAAACAAAATCCATGGTGATATCACGAGAAGAAAGAAAACATCAGATTAAGTTGGGAGAACAGGTCCTGGAGCAGGTCGACCACTTTAAATATCTCGGAGCTATTATAGACCGAAAGGGAGGCATCAATGAAGAGTTGGCCACTCGAAAAGCAGCGGCTGGGAGACTTTTTCAGGCCATAAATCGTGGATTCCTCAGCAAGAAAGAGGTTGGTAAGAAAACGAAGATGGCTGTATACCGCTCCACCTATGTCCCAGTTTTGACATATGGATGCGAGTCGTGGGCAATGACTACAACCCACAAAAGCCAGATCCAAACCTCAGAAATGAGGTATCTGAGGAAAGTGGTTGAAGTAACAAGAAGAGACATGGTCCGCAACCAGACGATACGTCAAGGCCTGAAATCCCATCCGCTGCAGACCCAAATAGAACAGTCCCAACTAAGATGGTTTGGCCATGTCTGCAGAATGGGAGAAGATCGGCTACCACGACAAGCATGGGAAAGAAAGAGCCAGGGATCCAGACCTCCAGGACGACCCAGAGTCCGCTGGGAGGACAACATTAGACAATCTTTGAAGGACCGAGGACTAGAATGGAACCAGGCCAGGAAGAAGACAGCTGATAGAATGGTCTGGCGCTCTCTCTTCCAAACCTCTACACCTCACGGTAGAAGGGGAACGACTAAGTAAGTAAGTAAGTAAGTAAGTTTTTTTTTTTTCATTATGTTCTTGTTTGTTTTTAAAAAAATATACTTATTTTTGATTATGATTGGATACCATAAATGTATGCTGTTATATTACTTTTATAATGTTGCATGCCTTTAAATTAATGATGAAAGTAATATGTTGGAATGAAAGGGTATAGTATGGAAGATAAGTGAGAGAGTAAGGGCAGAATGTTAGATAGACCTGCACACCGAATTCTTAACTCTTTGAAAATAAAGTTTGTTCACTCATTCGTTCTCTCTCTCTCTCTCCCTCTCTCTGTCTTTCTCTCTTTCTCTCTCTCTGTCTCTCATCTTGCATACTATATCCTTTTATTCCCACATGTTACTTAAAGCATTAATTTAAATGCATGCAACATTATAAAGTTAATATAACAGCACACATTTACAGCATGCAATCATCATCAAAATTAAGTTTGTTAAAAAACATACAAGAAAACAATTTAAAAAAACAAACAGAAGAAAAATAGAAAGGAGACAGATAGAAAGAAAAAAAAGAAAGAAAGTGAGGGAAGTAAGGAAGAACTAGCTAAGGACATGCATATAATAAACATCAAATATGTCAGCTAAACCAGTGATTTGTTAACCCATGTCTTGTTTTCTCTGTTTAGTTTTTCTATGCAATAGCAAGTAGTAAGTCTTCCAACGTCAGCTAAACCAGTGATTTGTTAACCCAGTGATTTGTTAACCCATGACTTGTTTTCTCTGTTTAGTTTTTCTATGCAATAGCAAGTAGTAAGTCTTCCAACGTCAGCTAAACCAGTGATTTGTTAACCCAGTGATTTGTTAACCCATGTCTTGTTTTCTCTGTTTAGTTTTTCTATGCAATAGCAAGTAGTAAGTCTTCCAACGTCATCGTTCTCTGTCTGGCCCAGATCATGGTAAGAATTTTTTATCTTCTTTATTTCTTTCTTTTTTTTTTTTTGATTACAAATACCAGGATGGATGGAGAAGTCTTAGCTTTAATTTTTGTAGTTATTAAAAGATGTGTACACTTGAATGTGACCGTAGTAGCACTTATGTGGTCATTGAAACATAATGTGGACTAATTTTTTAACGCTTCCTATAAGTGTAATATTATTGTCTAAACCAATGACAGGCAACCCAGGAGTTGTTGGTATCTTCTTAAGAAACATTGAGCTCAGTAAAGATTTGGTTTGGTTTGAAGGACTATCTTCATTGCACACGGACAACTCCATCAGTGCTCAGATCTCCTCCCATAGATCACACAAGGAGGATCTCAGCACAGTGCACAAACTCCATAGCACTGGCGAGAATCCCAATGTGTGTATATAGGAATCACACATTCTATAAATATTTTTGTGGTGGGTAGGTTTCTAATTTTTAAATTTTGCCAGGGCAGCAGCCTTACAGCCAACTCTTTACAATTTCCAACTGCCATGGAATTTTTAACGTGCGCAACTTGCACATGGGACCTCCTATTTTTTTTCCTGCCCTTATCCGAGAAGGCTAGGCATCTTTTTATCTCTCTGCACTCTGAAACTATTTTCAGAATTAAGGTCACTAACTGTATATCCCATATACATCTTTTTATCTCTCTCCACTCTGAAACTATTTTCAACATCTTTTCTCTCCAAAACCAAAAGATGAGAAGAAGATGCTGGAGATGGATAGGACACACACTGAGGAAATCTGTTGATAGCATTACAAGACATTACAAGGCAGACCTTGTTCTAGTATTATTTAAATTAAAAAAGAAAATGGTATGGAATCATACTGACAAATTAACAGTGCACAGGAAACATGGGGCATTTCTGGGTTCACCCTTCGTCAGCCCCAATTATAAACAGGCAGCAAAGATAAATATAGACAGGTCAACAGACAAAGGCAATGGATTTTGTAAACACATGAAAAAATGAATAAAAAAACGATAAGATGTATGATACAGAAAGATTAAAACCTGCAAAAAATACGAAACAAACAAAACAGTGAATTAACTCGAGAAATACAACAATAGTGACAATAGAAAATGAAGTAACAAAGCCTAATGATATCCTGAGGAGATATCCATCAATAACCTTGGTAAAACCTTGCCAAGAAATTTAGGATGTAATGTAGCAGCACAGAAATACGTAAATAGAATACGAAACAAAATATAAGCAACAAAAATAGACAGATTGCGAAAAAGTGAAGAAAAGAAGGTATTGAAATAGTGGAAAATTGCTGAATAGTAGAATTCAAGTAAAATAATATTGGCCATTCTAGGCAAAAGGAGAAAGACAACCCATTTAACAAATAAGATGAGTTTCGAAGGAATAGGGAGTCCGGTCATCACCAAAGCAAGAATGGATGGCGGTTTTCTCGTATCCCCAGGGTTTTACAAGAGGTAGAGGATGACCAAAGAACACTTGGAAAAGAGAATTGGAGGCAGGCATGAAAGGAATGACGAAGGCATAGAAAGACCTTGAGTTGATGGCACAGAACAGGAAGACTTGGCAGACGTTTGTTGTAGGCCTATGCTTCTTGGGGAGCTGAAAAGGAAATAAAGAAGAATGAAGATGAGTGGAGAAAATGCTTCTAGGTTTCAGTCCTGTACACTGTGCTGTGAAAGGAAGGCACTTTAACCACTTTGCCAGTTGGATGCTCTTGCGATAATACGATGGAATATAATGGAACAAAAGGTGAGAAGATACTGTTGTAGAGTAGGACACGCAATAAGAAAACCAGTTTGATAGCATTACAAGGAAGTTCCTGTTCTGGAATTCCCAGCGTAAAACAAATAGAGGGAGACAAAAAAAAAACAAAGGCAAGAGAACTGGAGATAGCCATGAAAGGAGTAAAGGAGATATTTGTTCCGTATCTTCTGTCTGAATTACTGATTTTAAGTTGTCATAAATATTTATGGTTTTTTTGTTGTTGTTTTTATAATGGGGTTACACAAGACCAGGGAGTGTATATATAACTGAAATTATTGTTCCTAACACTGTCTTATATATTTTACAAAATGTTGAAAATTTAACAAAATGTTGAGTTCCAAATTGTAAGATGTTAAGTTTTAAATAAACATGTTGATTGATATTTTCTTCCTAGGGAATGTACTTTGTGTCCTGTGTTCTTCTTATGAGAATGAACATGCCACAGGAGTACAGGTCAGTTGTTTATGTATTTATTTTTTGGTCACTCTTGTCATCAAAATCTGCCTGCTGCATTGTATGAAATAAATATTATGTCTTATTAGTAATTTGTTGTTGTTGTTTTTATTTGTTTCCTGGGTTTTAATTAAAGTAGTTCCTTTTCTATTTTAATGATTAACACTTACTTTTCTTCATTTAATTTTTCTATCTTGGAGCACCATCTAAATGCCAGTAATTATTATAGATTACAATTATTTCATTTTAAAAAAAAAGATTGTACATTGGTATCACACTAAAGACATTCAAATATCATTTCAGATTATTGGGTCCACGGAATATAAGATATACAGATTTCATGAGTGGGGGGGGGGGGCTGGGCTTGTGTAAAATAGTGGGTGATTGAAAAAAAAAGAATTCATATTTTTAAACTGTTATTTGGGACCCCAAGATGCAGCAGTAGTGAATGCAGTCAGCGACCCATAGCTGTACTGCTTGCATCAGGACCAGCGAACCAGAGCTGGTCAAGACCGCACTCCACCTCCACGTAGTGGTCCTGGAAACAGTCTGCAGCAGTGCAGTCTGGCTGAGCGAGTGCGGATTGCAATGGGAAGGCAAACCCGGTCCCTAAAAAATGCTGTGCTGAAGTCGGATGTGTCGACCGAAAGGTGCAGATATCACAGCTACGGCGTAAACAGACACAACGCAATCACCGTCCTTTTCAGGACGAACGAAGAAGAAGAAGAAGAAACTGTTATTTCTTCACTCCTATACAACTAATTTTTATGAAACAAACATCAAAATAAAGACAATTAAGTGCCACTTTATTACATAAAACCCAGTGTCACATTAAGTTTACAATTAAACATAAGATCCAGCCTATTCAACACATGATTTCTTAGCGGGTAGTAAATCTGGTTGTTTCTTGTACTGCCCATTTTAGATTTTATTTTTTTTTGTTTCGTGGAATCATCATCATCTCAACCCATAACCCGTCATGGGTCGTAGGGGTGCCATGGTGGAAGCATCAGCAGACAGGGTCCTCCACTGCTCTCTATTCTCAGCAATGCATACAAGTGTGGAGAAACCGTGTCCTGCCCATTCTTTGATGTTATCAGCCCAGGATTTTCTTTGCCTTCCTCTTCTCCGTTTACCTTCGACTGTTCCCTGGAGGATCGTTTTCGAAAGGGAGTCATGACGAGTTACATGCCCAAACCAGGCAAGCTTTCGACGTTTCACTATTGACAAAAGTGGTTCTTGATGGCCTGCATACATGTTTATCTTCTCTCTAACATAGACATTTGTTTTGTGCTCTTTATAGCAAATGCGCAAAATTCTTCTATAACATTTATGCTCGAAAGCCTGAATCCTTCGCTCCGTATCTGCAGTGAGTGTCCAGCCCTCACACCCATACAAGAGAATAGATAATACAAGTGATTTGTATAATTTGTCGTGGAATATAAAATTTTAAAAAATAAAACTTATTAGTCAAATGGCAGTTATTGTTCCTTGTTTTAATATTTGTTTCGTGTATATCTGATGGATACAAATGAGGATTTAAACATTTAAAAATATGGAGTAATTGTTCCTTTCTTTGATCCTTAGCCACCGACTGTCAAAGCAGTCAGTGGCCATCATGCCTGGTGGCATCTTGTAGGGCAGCAACAAACTGCTTCCACTTTGTTCGGTCGGCGGCCATCCTTTGTACAGTGCCCCAACTCTGGTTCATTCTTTGCATCTCAGCCTCCACAGTTCTCTTCCAAGTTGTTTTTGGTCGGCCTCTCTTGTGGAACAAGAGATGACATGAACCAGACAAGACATCAGTGGAACAAGAGATGACATGAACCAGACAAGTCATCAGTGGAACAAGAGATGACATGAACCAGACAAGACATCAGTGGAACAAGAGATGACATGAACCAGACAAGTCATCAGTGGAACAAGAGATGACATGAACCAGACAAGTCATCAGTGGAACAAGAGATGACATGAACCAGACAAGACATCAGTGGAACAAGAGATGACATGAACCAGACAAGTCATCAGTGGAACAAGAGATGACATGAACCAGACAAGTCATCAGTGGAACAAGAGATGACATGAACCAGACAAGTCATCAGTGGAACAAGAGATGACATGAACCAGACAAGACATCAGTGGAACAAGAGATGACATGAACCAGACAAGTCATCAGTGGAACAAGAGATGACATGAACCAGACAAGTCATCAGTGGAACAAGAGATGACATCAACCAGACAAGTCATCAGTGGAACAAGAGATGACATCAACCAGACAAGTCATCAGTGGAACAAGAGATGAGAAGGTACATTTGGAACACCTGTTGATAGCATTACAAGGCAGTTATTGTTCTTGAGTCTCCAAAGTGAGAGAGATAGAGGGAAGCCGACAGACACATGGAGAAGGTGATTGGAGACAGACATGAAGGGGATCAAGAATACATGGAAATAACTTATATGGATGGCACAGGACAGTAAGGCTGGGGATGGGGGTTTGTTGAGGGTTTCTGCTCCTCAGGGAACTGACAGGTAATGATTGAATGAGAATATGAATGAAAGGTTATTTCAAGGTCAGTGGTACTACAAGAGCACCATTGTAGAACTGTTGAGAAGAACCAGACATATACCAGGATAACAAGAGATGAGGAAAAGGCAATAGCAGTAGGTTGTACACACATTAAGGAGGCCAGCTGATAGCTTGACAAGGCAGTCCTTGGTATGGAATCCCCATGGTTACAAAAATAAAGGAAGACTAACAGCACATGGGTAAGAGAGGTAGAGGAACACATAGAGAAGAAACTGGAGATGGACATGACAGAGATGTAGAAGACATAGAAAGATCTTGGTTGATGGTACAGGACAGGAAGACTTGGTATAAGTTTGTTGTAGGCCTATGCTCCTTGTGGAGCTGAAGGGTGGTGAAGAACAGCTCATGGAGAAGAGAACTGGTGACAGTAATAAGAAGATGAAAGGGGGACACTGAAATGACATTCAGTGCAGGACAGTATATGCCTTGACATCAACAAATTCAAGCTATATTCTCCACAAGGGACCTAAAAGGGAGATAAGATGACAAGAAGAAGAATCAAACTGTGCGACTGTGTGTTTAATTATCTCCCCTTGTGCTACTTATGGAACATTGTACCACCACTGTAGCTGGTCCTCTTGACAGGACGTCTGCACCAAGCAGTCATGTGATGTTGTCATGTGATGTTGTCATGTGATGTTGTCATGTTAGTTTCTGTAGCAGTGTGATTTATATTATGAGGGTGTCAGCCCCATATTAGTCGCCTCTTACAACACACCTGAGGGAGCTATTTCACCCGAGTTACCTCCAGCAACCACACCTGGTATTGTGTATTTGATTGAACCAACTTGTGGATAAATCATTTTAAGTACGTTTAAAAAAAAAAATAAAAAGGAAATTTTTGAATGTGTGTATGTGTGGCTGGTTCAGAGAGTTCAGGCTCGTCATACACAATAGCTAATATGAGGTTGTGCAGGGGCTGGCACAAGAAATAATTATAGAACCCACTGCTACAAGAGCATGTTTGGTGCAAACTTCTTGCAATGTGACCAGCTATGGTGTCTCCATGCTCTGTAGTCTCCATGCTCCGTAGTCTCCATGCTCCGTAGTCTCCATGCTCCGTAGTCTCCACGCTCCGTAGTCTCCACGCTCCGTAGTCTCCACGCTCCGTAGTCTCCACGCTCCATAGTCTCCACGCTCCGTAGTCTCCACGCTCCATACTCTCCACGCTCCGTACTCTCCACGCTCCGTACTCTCCACGCTCCGTACTCTCCACGCTCTGCAGTCTCCATGCTCCGCAGTCTCCATGCTCCGTAGTCTCCATGCTCCGTAGTCTCCATGCTCCGTAGTCTCCATAAGAAGGGAAAAGGAAAATAATGATGATATTACAAATTACAGATTAGTAAAATATTGGATTTGGCGAAACAAAACAAAACTATATTTAGATTTACACTTTTCATAGTTATGGCCAAAGCAGCTTGAGGGGTAGGGAACTTGTCTAACAACTGTTATTTGTTTCATTCTCAGATTGATCATTACTGAAGTGCTAGGAGACCTCCAGTTTAACTTTTACCACCGCTGGTTTGATGTCATCTTCCTTGTCAGTGCTTTGTCTAGCATTGGTTTCTTGTACATCGCACACAATCAGTCGCCAGAGAAGAGCTTACATAGATAGAAGCTCAAAGCGTATGTGTTCCATGTCTTGTGTGGTAGAGAGAATGAGAGAAGGAAGGGTATGAAACTTGCTTACAAACATAAATTGTGTGCATTAGGTCTGTTTGCTAGTCTGGGTGAAAGAAAGACAGATTTTCATAATTTAAAGTACAGGTACAATGCCAGTTTTCAAAGATCAGATGGTCCGACATCTCTTTTAATTTTGACAAAATAACAAGACAGCAGTTGAAATTCTTGCAACTGCCTGACTAGTTTATTGGGTTGCTACAGACGGTGTTGTTTGTAGCATGAGCTCACATAGATTATTCACACTGCAGTTTTTGATGGTGATTCTTTGAATTTGTGTTGTTATTATTAGCTTGTTTTTGATTAAATTGACCTCTAGTCATGGTTTCTAAGAAAGATACAAGTTCCAGTGGTGGTGTCAAGTGAAAATACCAGAACTTATTGAAACAAAATAAAGTAGAACTGTTGGGAAAAACTGGATCAGAATGTTTCTGTGTGGAGGCTGTGACATCTGTGGTATTCGTTCGTCAACTGTTTATGATACCAAAGTGATAAAATATTTAAAGTCTGTATCGGCAGTAATTCTAGTAAGCAAGCAGCTGAGCATTATAAAGAACTATGAAGGATGGTAAGATTAATGGTAAGATTAATGAGTAAGATTAATGGTAAGATTAATGGTAAGATTAATGGTAAGATTAATGAGCAGGATTCAGTCTTCCTCATTTTCTTTGTTAGCTCTCAAATAACCAAATCTTATAAAGTTGGCTGGCCATCTCAGGCTTCTTTTGTCACCATACAGTTTCTTCGTCAACTGGGTTGGAGAAGACCACGTTGCACTCTGCTCCTATCATGGAGCCGACAGTTTTGAAGTACATGTTCTACTGGTTTTTTGTCCTCGCCACAAGGGCACATCTGTCTGTCTGATTTTCAATTTGTTGTACAGATGGTATCTGAGTCTGCAATGTCTGGTTCTGAGTCTGAAAATTATCACTTGGGATCTCTTCTTGGTAATGTATAGTATGGTTCTGCATTACTGGACTCTTTGAGTATTTTTTTGTTGTTGTAAAAGGTGATGGGTAGAGAGCGGGCACTTAACAGCTGACCATTATTGCCTCTTCTCGTTCACCAGCTTGGTCTACCCTGTTCAACCTTAAAGTTGGTTATAATTGAGGTATATAGTGTCATTTTAAGTTTTGTTTTATCTTTAGATAACTTTTTCCTTGTGCACTTGGTTTTCAGTTTGTATTAGTATTTGTTCTTTTTTAAGTTGGTGTTTTTTTTTTCCTCCTTGTCTTTCCTTGTCCTATGAGTAGTTAGTAATTTTGCCTTTTTATGTGTTATTTTTTTAATGATTTGTTAGTTTCTGTTGCTTAATGTCAATTTTGGATTAATTTCGTTTCTTGGGTATTATTATTGTTATTCTTATTACTAATATTATCACTGTTATTAACCTTATATGTTTTCCTTTGTTTTGTGTATATATCGTTTTAGTATTGATTGGGCTTCCTCTGGGGCATCTATACTTAAAACCTTATCACCTGTCATGTCTATATTGTGATTTCTAAAGTATGTTTTTAATTCTAGCCTCTGTTGCTCGTACTTTTTACAGTGGATCAGGTAGTGGTCTTCTGCCATTTTTCTTGATAGTTATTTCTGATTATTGCTTTTATCTCTTCATATGTAGCACTGTTTTCTGTTTGAGTTTTCCTTCTTCCTTATTTGGCACTTTTATCTGCCTTCTCATTTCCATATATCTTGTAGTAGGTAGGGATCCTCTGTACTTTTACTTTTTAAAAATTTGTATCTGGCTTCATTTAGCACTTCTGCCGGGCTTTCTATTTCATTGTTTTTTATTGCTCCTAGGGGGCAGTGATGACTGACAGGGAGTCTGTCTCTCTAGCAAGATCTTTATTTTCCATGATGGCCGTGGGAGCTTTTTTTTTGGTGCTTCTGCCTGAACTTTAAAGTTGTTTGAGAATTTTCCAGTGGCCATCAAGATATGCATTTCTTCTCCAGTCCTTAATTTTGTATGTACACCTCCACTCTCCACTTTTGGGTGATGATGGAATGGCTTTGATATTGTCAAAGTGGTGAAGTGGACTTGTCAGGTAGCATGGTAAAGCAGGGCTGGATTAAACTAAGAAGGGCCTCAAGGCTTTTTGGTGTTTGGGCCCCACTTCATATAATAAGCAATAATTTTTTATATATATTTTCCAACCCCTTAGCATGGTGATGGTATACACTAGTATTATTAACAGACTGGTGTGTTAGTTTGTTAGCAATGCTTACCTCTTTTGTTAGTAATTATTTTTTATTAATGTTTATTAGTGTGGCAAATACTTCATGTAAGGTAAAGGTAAAGGAACCCGTTACACGCCCATTGAGGCATATTGGGAATATGGTGTTAGGCCCATATTATCTTGACCGTCGGCACACAAGGGGTGATGTGGTCGGCATCACGCCGGCCGCCTTAACCTTCCCAGAGTAGCTCTGGTACCCATTTGGGGCTGGGTCGACTCAGGAGCCGTTTGTGGCCTAAAAATTGTCCGCCTCATCTGGGGATCGAACCATAGACCACTGCGCTAGGAAGCCAGTGCACTAACCACTATGCTACCGCGGCTCCAAATACTTCATGTGCCGTTGTGATTTTACCGGGGTACGTTATGGCTTAACTCTTGCAGGCCGGAATTTTTTCATCAGTTTTGCCAGAATTATTTTTTTACCTTAAAGCAGTACCTTTATAAATTCTAAAGTTTCTGAGTTATTACACAACAAAGACACACATATTATACATCACAGTAAAGATAAATGAATGTAGAATTAGAATATGAAGGATTTTTAGTGATGTTCTACATATAGTATTCAGTTATAAGTCATAACAAAAATACGGAACAAATTTCACGGAACACAAAAGTGACGTTCCCAGCGTCGTTTCGGCTTTTAGGGGTTTTACGGATGTACGCTACCAGCGTCGTTCCGGCCTTTAAGAGTTAAGCTATATTTTTGTTTACCGTCTTTTTTAAAAGTGCAAACATTTTCTTTTTGTACATAAATCTATGAATTTTAAAAATTTGTTTAACTTATGAACGGGCCCCCAAAAGCTACAAGCCCCTAGGCTTCAGCCAACTTAGCCTAATGGATAATCCGGCCTTGTGTTAAAGGAGCATGTCCAGCTGTTGCATAAAGAACTTAAATTACAACATGAGTGTAACCATAGCGATGGATGACTTGAAACATTTAAGAAGCTGCATGGAATTTCTGTGAGAAGGGTTTGTGGAGCAAAATATTTCATCATTTAATTTACATTTAATTTTTGTTTCAATGAGGCATCTAGTAGTCATGGTGCTTTAGAGACAGGTGAGGTGTATAATTAGTGGGTCACAGATGTGCTCTTGAATTATGATTATGTGACCTCTGTTGGTCAGGTAAAATGGATGATCTGGCACAGCTTAGGAACCAAGAATTCCAGAAAATAGGTCGTGTACCTGTACTTGTGTCATCATTATCATCACTGTTTATCTTTTTGTTGCCTATGGAGTCACCTATGGAGTCACCAATGAAGCTACATATGGAGTCACCTATGGAGTCACCAATGAAGTCATTTATGGAGTCACCAATGAAGCCACCTATGGAGTCACCTATGGAGTCACCTATGGAGTCACCAATGAAGCCACCTATGGAGCCACCTATGGAGTCACCAATGAAGCCACCTATGGAGTCACCTATGAAGCCACCAATGAAGCCACCTATGGAGTCACCTATAGAGTCACCAATGAAGCCACATATGGAGTCACCTATAGTCACCAATGAAGTCACCTATGGAGTCACCAACGAAGCCACCTATGGAGTCACCTATGAGTCACCTATGGAGTCATCTATGGAGTCACCTATGGAGCCACCTATGGAGTCACCTATGAAGCCACCTATGGAGCCACCTATGGAGTCACCTATGAAGCCACCAATGGAGTCACCTATGAAGCCACCAATGGAGTCACCTATGGAGCCACCTATGGAGTCACCTATGGAGTCACCAATGAAGCCACCTATGGAGTCACATATGGAGTCACCAATGAAGCCACCTATGAAGCCACCTATGGAGTCACCTATGCAGTCATCTATGGAGTCACCTATGGAGTCACCAATAGAGTCACCTATGAAGCCACCAATGGAGTCACCTATGGAGTCACCTATGAGCCACCAATGAGCCAACCCCCTTACAGGAAACATGCACCAGAGCATCCATGTACTCAAGCAGCAGGGGTCTATGTAACAATTATATTAAATACATGCCCTGAAATTGAAGGACATTTTTTTCTGAAGTGTGGTTATGTGTCTGAGATTGCAAACAGTGTGCGTGCATGTGTGAATGTTGTGTATAAATGGAGTTGGATGGGAAATGCTTCGTATGGAAAGTGATACAGGAGTCTGACCATCAGAAGTGGTAGATATAATTTATGATCAATATTAAATACTTGAGCTAAAGTTGAACAGTTTTCCGTAATGAAGTGTGTTTAATCTGTGTCAGTGTGCTTCAACATTGTGTATGTGTGTAACCTGAGTGCCTATGTGGATTGACTGTAAATATTGTGTGTTGAGGATCTGGTCATCAGAAGTGGTAAAGATCTTTCATTCATACCTATTTTAAATACATGAATAATTTTCTGTTATAAAGTGTGTTTAATTCATGTTGTTGTGTTTAATCAATGTGTGTATGTGTTATTTTAGTGTCAAATTGATTTATTTTGTAAATGTTTGATGTTGAGAATCTGATCATCAGATGCGGCAGATATTTATTCCATATTAAATACATGAGATGAAGTTGGATCAGTTTTCTGTTATAAATTATGTTTAACCTGTGTCATTGTGTATGTGTATGGGGATATGTATGTGTGTGTAATTGTAGTGCCTACGTCGATTAATTGTAAATACTTTATGTTGAGAATTTGGTCATCAGAAAAGTAAGATATCTTTTATTCCTATATTAAATACACAATGCAAGAGGAACTTTCATTGCATTGGGAAATGTACGGAGTTCAAAAGAAATCCAAAACAAAAATAAGAATCTTCAACTCAAACGTCGTCAGTCCTATTGTATGGCTGTGGAATATGGAGAACAACAAAAAAAACAACCAAAAAGCTACAGACTTTCATAAATGGATGCTTGCGTAGAATAGGAGGATTGAAGTGGAACTGATGACAAGAACCAGACATGTGCCAGTGGAACAAGAGATGAGAAGAAGCTGGCGATGGATTGGACACATATTCAGGAAACCTGTTGACAGTATTACCAGGCAGGCCTTGTTCTGGAATCCCCAGGGAAAGAGAGGCAGAGGTAGACCAAAAAACACATGGAGAAGAGAACTGGAAACAGATATGGATGGCATGAAGAACACATGGAAAGACCTTGAGCTGATGGGACAGGAAGTTTACTGAAGACCTCTGTTACTTGAGGAGCTGAAGGGTGAGGATATTGATAGCATTACAAGGCAGTCCTTGTTCTGGGATCTCCAGGGTAGAATAGGTAGAGGTCGACTGACAAACACAAGGAGGAGAGAATTGGAGACAGACATGAAAAGGGATGAGGAAGACATATTAAGACCTTGAGTTGATGGCAGGTAGGACTTGGCGTATGTTTGTTGAGAGCCAATGCTACTGGGGAGGGTGGGGGCCCAGGTGGAGGCGGGCTGGAGTTTATTGATTGAGTGAAATATATGAGTTGAATTTACACAGTTTTCCGTGCTATATCACAGTGTTTAAATAGTGTGTTTGTGTAATTTTAGGGCCTAAATAGATTAATATCAATCCTTTGTGTTGAGAGGTGTGAAAAAAAGTAATCTGATCACCAGAAAGCAACCCATCAGGCAATTTCTTTCAGCCCTATAGTATCTGGCCATTCAAGAGGAGGATACATGAAAGATAAAATCCACCATGTGAGCTGGTATTTGGTTTTCTGATTGTGTCAGTTTGTTTGTGAAAATCAATAGATAACTGAAACCAAATGTCAGTTTTATGTGGGTCATTTGATGTGATCACCTGTCCTTCCGGTTTTAACGCCTAAGGAATATGGGCCACCACTGGTAAATGGCAAAAGGATATAGCATCACAGAATATACATCCATTTTCACTGCAGAGATGGTGGCAATACTAAAAGCAGTAGAAATATTCTCTAATAACCCTCCCAAGAAACTAACAATTTTACGAGGGGCGTTCAGAAAGTAATGCACCACATCGTTTTTCTCAGCTGATAATGAAGATAGAAGCATGAAATTTTGCACACTTCAAATATGGCATGTGCCAATTGTGTGCACCAAATTGCACCGCAACCGGCCAAATAATACGGCTGCCCTAAACCGTTGAAATGGAGCGTGTTAGCAACTTGCGTTATAAACAGCGAATTGTGATAGAATTTCTCGTTGCAGAGAAGGAAACTGTTGTGAATATTCACAAGCGTCTATGTGATGTGTATGGAAGTTTTGCAGTCGACAGGAGTACAGTCAGTCGCTGGGTTCAGAGAATCAAAGAATCAGGAAGTGGAGATTCGGAGCTGCTTGATCGGCCGCGCTGTGGACGTTCTGCCACAGCCACCAACGTAGAAATGTTGAAATGCGCTGAGGGCATTATTCTTACTGATAGGCGAATCACTACTCAACAATTTGCCTTACAGCTGTCAGTCAGCATTGGTAGTGCAAATGCAGTTATAAAAACTCTCGGATTTTCTAAGGTTTGCGCAAGATGGGTTCCTCGAAGTCTCACAAATGACCACCGATTGCAAAGGAAAGCAATTTCTTCTGAATTGTTGGAGCGTTTCAATGCTGATGGAGAGAACTTTTTGGCTAAGATCGTTACAGGTGACGAAACCTGGGCACATCATTTTGAACCTGAGACGAAAAGACAGTCAATGGAGTGGCATCATCCGCAATCACCAAGAAGAAAGAAATTCAAGACAATTCCTTCAGCTGGAAAGGTCATGATCACTGTCTTTTGGGACATTGAAGGTGTGATTCTTGTGGACATTATGCCAAGAGGAGAGGCAATCAATTCGCAAGCTTACATTAAGACATAGAAAAAACTCAATCAACGTTTTCGCAGAATTCGGCCGCACAAGAATCCAGCAAACCTGCTTCTCCTTCACGACAATGCGCGCCCTCACACAAGTCTGGCAACACGGGAAGCAATCACCAAATTGGGTTGGACTGTACTACCCCATCCACCCTATAGTCCCGATTTGGCACCCTCTGATTTTCGTCTATTTGGTCCACTTAAAGATGCACTCCGTGGGACAAGGTTTGAAGATGATGAAGGAGTGATTCATGCAGCGAAGAAATGGCTACATGATCAAGACAAAATCTGGTACGGGCTAGGAATACATGCACTTGTTTCGCGCTGGCATAAAGCCGTACAAGTTGATGGGGATTATGTTGAATAATACCGATGTTTACATGACATATCCATGTATATTGTATATAAATTTCATGCTTTTTGAATAAACAGCTCCTGAGAAAAACGATGTGGTGCATTACTTTCTGAACGCCCCTCGTAACTGACTCTCTTTCAACAATTAAAGCACTTAGAAACTTACGAGAATGTAGTAGACCTGATATAGCAGAGGAGATATTTCTGGCTACTACATACTTATATATCAGAGGATGTTCAGTCTTAATAGCTTGGACAGCTTTACATGTTGGCACAGAGGGGGAAAAGGGCAGATAAAGAAGCCAAGAAAGGTGGATCTGATACAAATTTTATAAATGCAGGGATGAGTAAATTCGAGATTAAAAGCTTAATTAAAAAAATAATAACAGATGAATGGAAAGCAGAGTGGGATAAAAATTTGACAGGAAGAAATGCATATAAGGTGTTCAATACTCCAACAAGAAAATGTCAGATATCTAGGGAATTGAAAATTTCCAGTAAAAGAAGCTTCTCAGACTACATATGGGAAAAGGCTATTTCAGAATAGAAGAATCTTACTGTCCAGAATGTCTTCAAGACAACAATATAGAGCATTTCTTGTTAAAATGTAAGAGGTATGAACAATTGAGAATACCAATATTAGATCATTTGCAGGCATCAAATTTACCTATAAATATAGATGAGGTGTTGAGAATAGACAGACCTAGGGAACTGAATAATTTAGTGAGGATCGCTTCTTTCATAAATGATTGATTACTTTTATTACTATAATATATATATATATATATATATATATATATATATATATATATATATATATATATATATATATATATATATATATATATATATATATATATATATATATATATATATATATATATATATATATCATGTAATACACACCTTAAAACATAAGATGCAGTCTAAATAAACTGTACTGTTGATTAAAATTACATTTTTTTTAAATGTGACAATAACAAGTTAACACCATCCCGACAACAGTCTGACGAGATCAAAGACACAGAAGTTTAGCAAGCTGAGAGTATTCGGACTGCCGTAAACATTAACATTTTTTATTTATTGATTCATTTATTTAATTTTTTGGTGGGAAAACTGCAAAAACATTTCGCGGTTTTAAGGGCAAGGGTTAAACTCTGCACCGAGTTGGGAGGCGGCACATGACAGGAAAGATATTTGTAAAAGCTGAATTAATTAAACCAGGGATTTAAAGCAGTCAAATTTTTAAGTTAAGAAAATGTACATTCTAACTTTGGAAACGAAATATTGTTTATTCAAGAAGTAACAAACAATTTAAATGCCATTTTAAACTAGAATAATTCAGTCAGTCTTATGAATCTTTTTATTGTATTTTTTTTTTTTTTAATATATTGCTGCAAACAAATTTTATTTCACAGCTTAGGGCTGGTGAGCATTCCGCGCCTTTTGTTTTGGATCGACTTTTGTTGACGGAATTCATGACACCAGGGACCACAATAACGTCAGAAGTTTATTGTGGAACACTGAAGAAGCTTCGTCGGTCGATCCAAAACAAAAGGCGCGGAATGCTCACCAGTAGCGTCATTATCCTGCACGACAACGCGCGGCCCCACACTGCTGCTCGCACAAAGGCTTTACTTGAGCAGTTTACAGCCCGGACTTGGCACCAAGCGATTATCATCTCTTCGGCAAGATGAAGGTCTGGCTGGCTACCCGGCGCTTCGATACCGCCGAGGAGCTCATGGATGGAGTCAACAACTGGCTACGTACCCTGGCAGCACCGTTCCTTGACAAGGGGTTACAAAAACTCGTGCCACGGTACGACAAGTGCCTGAATATGTGTGGTGACTATGTCGAAAAGTAAAGCAGTGATGTATGTAACTTTTGTATGTATTTAGATGTTATTGTCAATTTTTTTAAAATTTTTACCAGCCAATCGGAGGTTGATTTTGGAATAGCCCTCGTATCTTCCACAGGTGAATAAAGTGCGTCTGTATGTTTTTGCAATTGGTTTCCATCTTCATACATTTCACTTCGGTCATCTGCAAAAAAGTATTTCATTCAGTGTGTTGTATTTTTCACTTTCTGCGTTTTCTTCACCCTCGGGGTTTGCTACTGATGTTATTTTGTCCATATAAACGTTGGGTAATAATGGTGATAGCACACGCCATTGTCGAACTTTGTGACAGGTCTGTGGAGTCAGTCATGTTTTAGTGGAGTCGAAGTTGTGGAGTCGGTCATGTTTTAGTGAAGCCGGTCATGTTTTAGTGGAGTCGGTCATATTTTAGTGGAGTCGAAGTCGTGGAGTCGGTCATGTTTTAGTGGAGTCGTTCATGTTTTAGTGGAGTCGTTCATGTTTTAGTGGAGTCGGTCATGTTTTAAGGGAGTCAGAAAAAAATGTTTCCACTCCGACTCCGCATTTGACGAGACATAAGTTAAAGCTCATCCACGTTTGATCCATGGAAGGGAGGGGAGCGCTTAAAAATTTTGAAATAACATTTTAAAGTAGTAGAACTCCTAAAACCACTTTCATGTTAACATCATTTTTACATAATGTTGGAAATTTTCAGTTGCTTCCGATCATAAATAAAGTTTTTATCAAAACTAGAAATGTGTTGGCACATTTAGAAGAAGCACACAAGTCAGCTGTGAAGGCTCCTGAGATAAAATGTAGCTGTGAATTTTCAGAAGGCCTTTCTTGCTACCACTACGACCTCACACCTATCTTTTTTTCTAATGAATGTGGCTACGTTAAAATCTAGGGTACTGAATGTAATGTGTTGTATTGACATATACAAACACACACACACAGATATTAAATAATATAATATTATCAATAAAATTTAGAACACAATGAACTAAATTCAGCTGGTGAAATTTTAGAAAGTAAATCTTTTTTAAATTTATTTGTTCTGAACCAAGGTTTTATTTTGGCCAGAACATATGAAAGATTTTGGAATTTATGAGTGAATGGCATGAATAAATGGCATGATAAATAAAAGGTGTGTACGTATACAATTTTCACGATTAGTTAATATTTCTACAGTTCATAATTTTATTTTCCCTGGAGAACGATGAATAGATGTGCTGTTGGGGTGGCTTCATCCCTCCCTGTCTATGCCTACCAAACATTGTCCATTAATGATGGAATGAAATGGGATGTTTTAGTAGTAATTCACTTTGGGTGCTATGTCTATGAAGTTGGTGTAAATCCAGCAGACCAGCCTGCTTACGTAACTTTGAAAGAGTAGTTCTGGTGCTGGAATCTGGTGGCCCCACCTCTCCGTGCTTGGGGGCAATATATCGGGTGGCCCCACCTCTCCGTGCTTGGGGCAATACAAGGCTGTTCTGCCGAGATGCGACACTGCACGGGTCCTCACTGTCAATTATTTACCCAGCATTTGACACCACCTTTTGGTGTCAACATAAAAAAACTCACAGCTCTGAAATAAAGTATTGGTTTAGGTTCAGAACCTTACCTAAGGAGCCACTTCTACACGTAACAATTTACAATAACACCACTTAGACAGGGTCATATCTCTCTGACCATACAACACATCTTACCAAGTTGGTTTCACATAGGATAAGTTCTCCCAGACTACATATTCCCGAAATAAGTTTTATTAGCTTCCCCATAGAATAGGATAGGTGCTATGTTCCACTGATCTCAACACTTGATCTGTCCTTCCTAATCCCTGGAGTTTATATATTAGGGCGGGGGGTCTAGAGCAAATCCTTACTTGTTGTAAGGCTAGATTTCGATATGGGCAGCTAGACCCTGAACGAGGGGGTCCTAAGCAAATTAAACTAGATTTTAGGCAGTATCACTCGAAACATTATACAATATTTTTACTTACTTACTTAGTCGTTCCCCTTCTACCGTGAGGTGTAGAGGTTTGGAGAGAGAGCGCCAGACCATTCTATCAGCTGTCTTCTTCCTGGCCTGGTTCCATTCTAGTCCTCGGTCCTTCAAAGATTGTCTAATGTTGTCCTCCCAGCGGACTCTGGGTCGTCCTGGAGGTCTGGATCCCTGGCTCTTTGTTTCCCATGCTTGTCGTGGTAGCCGATCTTCTCCCATTCTGCAGACATGGCCAAACCACCTTAGTTGGGACTGTTCTATTTGGGTCTGCAGCGGATGGGATTTTAGGCCTTGACGGATCGTCTGGTTGCGGACCATGTCTCTTCTTGTTACTTCAACCACTTTCCTCAGATACCTCATTTCTGAGGTTTGGATCTGGCTTTTGTGGGTTGTAGTCATTGCCCACGACTCGCTCCATATGTCTAGACTGGGCGGTGGAGCGGTATACAGCCATCTTCGTTTTCTTACCAACCTCTTTCTTGCTGAGGAATCCACGATTTATGGCCTGAAAAAGTCTCCCAGCCGCTGCTTTTCGAGTGGCCAACTCTTCTTTGATGCCTCCAAATAATTTCAATCTTACCAGATTATAAATAAAGAACACAGAAATGCTAGCAAAACTCAGCTGAGCTGCTGGCTATAGTATGGCGTCCCTGAACTTATTTCAATTTACTTCATTGGAAATCACCACACTTAAAATTTACTGTGTCTATCACTGGACAACTATTGAGGAATGGCAAAAAGCGCGTCTGAGCGCTGATAATATGATTGTCTGTGGCCAATCAATGCCTTGTGTTTTTTTAAATTCAAATTTCCTACACTAAAGTCATTTCAGTCATGCTTCAGTCAAGTATGGATTTTTATCTGTTAGTCCGTCCGTCTCTACTTGCGTTTTCACAAAAAACGTACTTGGTTTTTGAACCAACCTATCCGTCCCCTCTACAAATTTTGTCTTTAAAGTTATTTTTAGCCACAGCTCCCACCAATGTCCCTCTCTTTCATTCTAACTAGATTTGGACACTTGAGTCTCAAGGTCGCGTTTTTTTTGTGCAAATTAGTGACATGTTTGATTCAATGCAGTCTTTCGCTGATGTGAACAACACAGTCTTTTGTCAATGTCTTCATTATTATCTATCCGTCTGTATAAATAAAAGCATATTATTTCACTGCTCAAAATGGGCCATCCGGCCAGCTAATTTTTATATTCCTAACATTAGTATTAAGAAAAAGTTACTTTTTTAATTTTGTAATATTTCAAGCATCTGCGTTGTAATGCTTTTGCCGCTGAATTCAAATAAAAAGCTTGGTATCGCATAAGCGTCCCTTTCCGTACCTCGTGTCAATTTGGGGACGTGACTTTTCCTCCGTCCCCCCCCTCCCCCCCCCCCCCCCCCCCCCCCCCCCCCCAATTGCATCTTCTAAGCCTTGCTAGTCTCACGCAATTTTTCAGTCTTATTTTTTCCTTTTTGATCCGCCGTTCTCATCCCGTTCAAATGGTAACCGTTCTAGCAATTTAATTTCCATGGCGGGTGATGACCCGCGGCGTGGGCGATCATGCCTTCTAGTAACTTACGCATTCTTTTTATCCCTACATTTTATCCTTTGGAGATATTTTTACGTTGTATCACTGTTAATTTTATGACAGTGATACAGAAATCAAGAAGAGAATAGGAATGGCCAAAGCTACATTCAACAACATGAAAAATATACTGACATCCAAACAGTTATCTCACAAATTAAAACTGAGAATCATAAAGTGTTATATATATTCTGCATTTCTGTATGGTGCAGAAACATGGACGATGAATAAGCGTTTGGAAGAAAGAATTGAGGCTCTTGAAATGTGGATATATAGAAGAATGGGGCGTATCTCATGGAAAGAGATGAAAACAAATAAGGAGGTCCTAGAAAATCTAGGTATGAAAGAGAACTAATGAGGGAGGTCAAAGTTCGGCAGCTAAAATACTTTGGCCACATAAAAAGGCATAACACCTTGCAGAAGACCATAACAGAAGGGAGAGTTGAAGGCAAACGTGCAAGGGGAAGACAGCTCTATAAGTGGGAAGACAACATCAAGAGATGGACAGGAAAGAGTCTATCAGAGTGCACCACCAAGACAAGAGACAGAAGACGTTGGAGATCCATTACAGCCAACCTTCGTTGTGGAGATGGCAACTGATGATGATGATGATGAATGAATCTTCTTCTTCTTTTATCCTTAGTCACCGACCGTCAAAGCAGTTAGTGGCCATCACGCCTAGTGGCGTCTTGTAGGGCAATAACAAATTGATTCCACTTTGCTCGATCGGTGGCCATCCTTTGTACAGTGCCCCAACTCTGGTTCATTCTTTGCATCTCAGCCTCCACAGTCCTCCGCCAGGTTGTTTTTGGTCGGCCTCTCTTTCGTTTTCCTTCAGGGGTCCAAAGCATAGCTGTTCTTGTGATGGCATCGGGGTCTCTTCTGAGGACATGGCCAACTCAGCTCCAGCATCTGCCAGCTATGATGGTGTGCATGTCCTCTTGCTTGCTCCGAGTAAGCAGATCTTCGGTTGGTGATTCGACATTTCCTTCTCTGTAACTCTCCAGCATTCCACACCATAGAGAAGCACAGAAAGCACACAGCTCTGATATAATCTTAATTTTGTGCTTGTGCTGTATTGAGAGGACTTCCAGATGTTGTTTAGGCTAAAAAAGGCTGTTCTTGCTTTATTCATTCTGATGTTGATGTCTTTGCCTGCCCCGCCGTCTGGTGTTACTATGCATCCTAGGTATGTGAAGGTGTCTGTCTGTACTAGTTGCTGATTCCTTACTGATATGGGCTCAGGGTTGCTCACATTGAGCGTCATGACCTCTGACTTCTTTAAATTGATGTTCAAGCCCACCTGCTGGCTATACTTATTAAGTCTCTCCGTTTTTTCCTGGATGTGTTGATGTGAATGTGCTAGTAGTGCAATGTCATCTGCATATTCCAGATCTTCCAATGTAGAAAATGTAGTCCATCTTATTCCTCTTGGACTGCCCTCTGTTGTCTGGCGCATCACCCAGTCTATGACTGTTAAAAATAGAGTGGTTGATAAGGGGCATCCTTGTCATACTCCTGTATTCACTTCAAAGGTTAGGTTGCTCTGCCCAACACTACACGTAAAGTTGGCATAGAGGCTTTTTATGATTGACACTATGCAGCTTGGAATTCCATAAGCCCTCAGTATTTTCCATAAACTGTCCCTATGTATGCTGTCAAAAGCCTTTTCAAAATCAACGAAATTAATGTACAGCTGTCTTTGCCATTCTGAGCACTGCTCTATAATGTTCCTGAGAGTGAATATATGATCTACACATCTTCTGTTCTTTCTAAATCCTGCTTGTTCTTTCCTCAGTTTGTGGTCTACTGCTTTTGAAATTCTCTGTATAATTATCCTACCTAGTATTTTGCTGGGAACTGAGAGAAGAGTGATTCCTCTCCAATTATTGCAGTCCGCAAGATCTCCCTTCTTGGGCAATTTGACAATTATTCCTTTGTTCCACTCTGATGGTGTTGTCCCCGTTTTCCAGACTTGTGCAAATAGTGGTTCTAATAGTTCTGCTACTAGCTCAGGGTCTGTCTTAAAAATAGCTCTGCATTTAAGTTATCATGGCCAGGAGCTTTTCCGTTCTTTAACCCTTTGATTGCTGTGATGATTTCTTCTTTTCGTGGAATGTATGTATTTACATCTAGATCATTTTCAGCCTCGGGAACATTCAATTGTGTCTCTGGTGGTTCCTTGTTCAGAGTTTCTCTGAAGTGCTCTGCCCATCTTGTTTCCTGTCCCTCTGCTGTCGTGATGAGATTTCCTTGCTTATCTCTTACTAATGTAATATTGTTTGCACCTCGTTTTCTGCTGATGAATTTAGTTATTTTGTATACTGTGCTTTGTTCATTTCTCAGTGCTGCCTCTTCTGCCTGTCTTGCAAGATCATCTAGGAAATTCCTTTTGTTGGCTCGGGTTTAGCGTTTATCTTCCTTGTCCAGCTAACTGTACTGTTCGCTACATCGTTGGGTGACTTCGCTTCTGTTTTCTTTCTTTTCATTTCCTTTCTCAGTGTTATGGTGTTTAATGTTTTTGGTGTTATCCAGTCTTGCTTCTTCCTTTCCTGGAATCTCAATCATGATTTGCTGCTTTCCTTATATATTGTTGAAATGGTGTTGAATTTCTGGTCTAGATTATCAGTCAATGTCTTTTCCTGACTTTTGGCAAATTGATATCGTTTCTTTATGTCAGCCGCAAAAGCTTTTCTGGTAAGGGGGTCCTTCAATTTGCTGATGTCAAACCTTTTTCTGTGTAGTTACAGTTGGTCCAGCCCTTCTTAGTTTCACTTTCAGTTTTGCTACTACTAAATGGTGATCACTTCCCACATCTGCACCTCTTCTTACCTTCACATCTTGTCTCCATGTCTCCATCTACCGTTAATCATGATGTGGTCTATCTGGTTTCTGTCCCGACCATTTGGTGATTCCCATGTTAATTTGTGAATTTCTTTATGTGGGAAAAGTGTTCCTCCAATGACCAGGTTGTTAATACTACAGAAACTTATTAATTTATCCCCATTTTCGTTTGCTGTTCCGCTGCCGCATTTCCCCATTACTCTTTCATTATATGTATTGTGTGTACCAGCTTTCACATTGAGGTCTCCCATTACTATAATAAGATCATATCTAGGTGTGTCTTCCATTTCTTTCTGCAGTTGTTGATAGAATTCATCCTTGACCTCTTCATCGCTGATATTCGTTGGTGCGTAGCATTGTATTATTGTAGTATTGGTGAATCTACCTCTCAATCTTAATCTTATCAGTCTGTTGTTGATGGGTTTCCATTCCAGTAATGTCCTTTCTATTCCTTTCTGTAGAATAATGGCTACACCTTCATTGTGCTGTCCATCCTCTCTTCCAGAGTAAGTACTGTTTCTCCTGTTGCTGTTTTAACTTTTCCTGCCCCTGTCCATCTGCTCTCGCTTATCCCTAGAATGTGTAACCTATAGTTTCTAATTTCTGCCGTGACCTGTTTTAGTTTACCCGTCTCGTTCATTGTCCTGACATTCCAAAATCCTATTCTTGTATCATGTTTTGCGGTCAGGACGTCCGTTCTCATGTCAGTGGCTTCCTTTCGGCTTTCGCCACTGACAGTCATACGAGCCTCAGACTCCGGATGTTCGTCCCGCAGCAAAGTTTGTTCATTTGTTGTTGTTTCCGTAACTTTATTTTTTTTTTTTACATAGACTGGGGTGTCAGCCCTATGCTAAAACCCCCAACCTGGAGGACCAGGGTGTCTGCTTTAGTCTGACCCCTGCCCGCGCAAACCTGTCCAGCTTGGTAGAACCTTCCAGGAGTAAAACTCCTGCTGGCATAGCTCTGGGGGTAATCAGGGTACGCAAGCCACCATACCTCGACAAGGTATTGACACCGGTGATGGGTATGAATGAATGAATAGTTTAAAAATCAACTGTGGTTCAACGATCCGACTTATTCTTTGCTCAAGTATTTTGTATATAGTTTTTACGTGTGACATGGTAGTGGCATACCTTTGTATGTGTCACATTACCGTTTAATACCCCTTTTTTCCCATGTTGGTAATATAAAGCTTTTAGCCAGTCTTCTGTGACTCTTCAATTATCCTCGAAAATGTACTGACTAAAACTGAAAAAAAAAAAAAACCATAATTCGGGTTTTTAATAAAACACACATATTAAATGTATTATTTATTTTGTGTACGTTGATCATAGTATCATTTATTTTGGGTGGAAAATAAAATAAATAAAACTGGACCATTGGAGCAAGCAAGGTTTTTATGTTCTCCGGCCCCGCTACAGGGCCGGTCAAAAAAATGCTGCTTCACTGCTCCACGCTCCAGGGCCGGTCAAAAACATGCTGCTTCACTGCTCCGCGCTCCAGCTCTGGGACTCGGCTACAAAGCCCTGAACTAAACACTATTTCTTTCAAAATGTGGGTGGGGGAGGGGTGGTAACAAGATTTGTGACGTCACACAAAGGGGTCTGTGTTTTTGTGACGAAGTGTGACGGGGGGTTAAAAATTGCGTGACGTCATATGTGGACAACCCCTTACAAACACTCGCGGGCAGTTTTTCTTCCATTCTTTGCGTTGGGCAGGCTAGTGAACGAGCCCAGAAATGTGAAGTCCGCTACTGGCAATAAATCCATTTCACAGAATGCTGGAGAATTTGTTCTGGGGTGTTAATTCGAGCCAATATAATTGTGTGGAAGTGATTCTTGGACACAGAGCAACCAAATGAAAAAATCACTGAAGCCAACAGACTTGCTGCTGCTCTAACGAAACGTTGGTAACATAAATAATGCTTGAGGAGATCTAGTGAACAAAGGAACATCACGAAAAAGATAAAGAAAAGACAGCCATCGCTCATATTCTTACTTACTTACTTAGTCGTTCCCCTTCTACCGTGAGGTGTAGAGGTTTGGAAGAGAGAGCGCCAGACTATCCTATCGGCTGTCTTCCTCCTGGCCTGGTTCCATTCTAGCCCTCGTCCTTCAAAGATTGTCTAATGTTGTCCTCCCAGCGGACTCTGGGGGTCTGGATCCCTGGCTCTTTGTTTCCCATGCTTGTCGTGGTAGCCGATCTTCTACCATTCTGCAGACATGGCCAAACCATCTTACTTGGGAATGTTCTACTTGGGTCTGCAGGGGGTAGCATTTTAGGCCTTGACGTATCGTATGGTTGCGTACCATGTCTCTTCTTGTTACTTCAACCACCTTCCTCAGATACCTCATTTCTGAGGTTTGGATCTGGCTTTTGTGGGTTGTAGTTATTGCCCATGACTCGCATCCATATGTCAAGACTGGGAAATAGGTGGAGCAGTATACAGCCATCTTCGTTTTCTTACCAACCTCTCTCTTGCTGAGGAATCCTTGATTTATGGCCTGAAAAAGTCTCCCAGCTGCTGCTTTTCGAGTGGCCAACTCTTCTTTACATGCCTTGATAACATCGTCCACGAGGAGTATGAAAAGTTAAGGTGACGGGATATCACTTTGTTTTACACCAGTGGTGGTCCTGAACTCTTCTGACTTATGGTTTGCCGTCCTCACATAATTTCTGCAAGACTTGTAGAAGCTCTGTATAGCATGAATCAGAGGTGCTGGAATGTTCTTCCTTGCCAAACAGTCCCAAAGTTTGCTCCAGCGGACTCTGTCAAACACCAGATCTATGAAACAAAGATGGTGTAGTGAAATTGACAGAGATACAACGGTAAAATACCTCCAAAGATAACATGTAAGGATAAAAACATAATGCGTAGGCTGCTGATAGTACATGATCGCCCAGACCGCGGGTCATCACCCTCCATAAAAATTGACTTGCTAGACAGGAGGGGAACGGCGGATAAAAAGGAAAAAATATGATTGGAAAGATTGCGTGAGACTAGAAAGGCTAAGGAGACGCAATTGGGGGGGGGAAACGGAGAAAAGTCACGTTTCCCAAGTGACATAAAGTAAGGAACTCGACAGAAGGGACCTTGGATATGTTACGCCACAGTCATTTATTGGTCGCTTTTGCGATACCAAGCCTTTGATTTGAATTCAGCGGCAGAACGCAGATGTTTGGAATATTACAAAAATTAAAAAGTAACTTTTTCGTAATATTAATGTTAGGAATATAAAAATTAGCTGGCCGGATGGCCCATTCTGAGCAGTGAACTAATATGTTCTTAATTTTACAGACGGATAGATAATATTGAAGATAATGACAAAAGACAGTGTTGTTCACATCAGCGACAGACTGTATGGAATAAAAAGTGTCGCTATTTGCACAAAAAAACACGACCTTGAGACGCAGGTGTTCAAATCTACTTAGTAGGGAAGCGAAGGGACATTGGTGGGAGCTGTGTCTAAATATAACTTTTAACGACAAAATTTTGGAGGGGAGAGAAAGGTTGGTTCAAAAATCAAGTACGTTTTTGAAAAAAAAAAAACAAGTAGAGACGGACAGACTAACAGATAAACATCCATACTTGACTGAAGCATGACTGAAATGACTTTAGGGTAGGAAATTTGAATTTGAAATAAACCTAGGCAGTGATTGGCCACAGACAATCATTTTATCGGCGCTCAGACGCGCAAGTGGGGCCATTCCTCAATAGTTGTTCGATGATAGACACAGTATTTTAAAGTGTGGTGATTTCCAAATGAAAGAAAGTGAAATAAGTTCAGGGACGCCATACTATAGCCAGCAGCTCAGCTGAGTTTTGCTAGCATTTCTGTGTTCTTTATTCATAATCTGAGCTGTGAGTTTCAGTTGTCAACAAGGCGGTGTCCATTCAGTTGGTGATTTTACTCGAGTGTATCTGTGCAGTACGTTGTGACAGAGACCACCATTATTGCCCGCCAGCACGGAGAGGTGGGACCACCAGATTTCAGCACCAGAGCTACATATGCAAGTTGAGTGAGCCTCTGGTCTGCTGGAAGTTCACCAACGCCTTTTAGTTACTAATACCCCATAAAATTCCTGCAATTTACTGGACACTGTGTAGTCAATATAGACAGGTGTGATGAGGCCACCCCAACAGCACAAGCATTAACTATCCTCCCAAGTAGATGACTACTAGAACATTTTAATAAAACTAACTAGTCTAGTACTTATATATGTACACTCTTGCATTTATTATGTAACATTCCATGCATTTCTTTCATAATTTTTAAATCCTTTTTTTTAAAACAAAAGTTCTGGTCAACATAAAACTTGATCCAGAACAAATAAATGTAATATAATTCTATCAAAAATTTTACACTCTTGAGTTAGTTCAGTGTATTATAATATTTGTTAAATATTATTAGTCTGCTTAAATATCTGTGGGTGTATCCATAACTATCACACCACATTACATATCATTACCCTAGACATTTTACATAGCTACATTCATTAAGAAAAAAAAATTGAGTGTGAGGTCGTAGTGGTAGCAAGAAAGGCCTTCTGACAATTCACAACTACATTTTATCTCAGGAGCCTTCACAGCTGGCCTCATACATTACATTTAGTAATATCACCATCATACAATACCATCAAACCCACTACAGATGGATCTCCCTCTTATACGCAAGGGCCTTTTCACTCAGCTGTCTGAGTGTGAAGATTAAGTCTTGAGTACTTCGGTTAGCTCGGAATCCGCACTGGACCTCATCTAATTGTGGCTCAGCTAGGCGTCGGAGTCTCTGCTCTAGGTTTCTGTGATAAATGTAACCGTGATACAACGTTAAAATATCTCCAAATGATAAAATGTAGGGATAAAAATAATGCGTAAGCTACTAGAAGACATGATCGCCCATGCCGCGGTTCACTACCCGCCATGGAAACTAACTTGTTAGACGTGAAGGCAAAATGTTTACCCTTGGAGACGGGAGAGAACGGAGATCAAAAAGAAAAAAATATGACTGAACACGTGCTTGAAACTAGCAAGGCTAAAAAGACGCAATTGGTGGGGAAAGGAAAAAAATTCACGTCCCCAAGTTGACACAATGTAAAGAAAAGGACAAAAGGGACCTTAGCTATTATACGCAACAGTCATTTCTTGGACGCTTTTACGATACTTAGTCCTTTTATTTGAATGCAGCGGCAAACGCATTACAGAAGATGCTCGAACATATTTCAAAAAAACAACTAACCTTGAAAACGTAATTTTTTCTTAATAATAATGTTAGGAATATAAAACCTAGCTAGTCTGATGGCCCATCTTGAGCAGAGAAATAATATGCTTTCATTTATACAGACGGATAGATAATAATGAAGATATTGACAAAAGACTGTGTTGTTCATAACAGACGAGCGACTGCACTGTTAAAAAAAAAATGTCACTAATTTTCAAAAAATTGCGGCCTTGAGACTCAAGTGCTAAAATCTAGTTGGAATGAAAGAGAGGGGGAGATAGTGGAAAATTGTGGCTAAAAATAACTCTAGAGGCAGATTCGTGTAGGAAATGCATGTAGAAACAAGTGTGTTTTTGTAAAAAACGCAAGTAGAGACAGACGGACCAACAGACAATAATACATACTTGACTGAGGTATGACTGAATTGACTTTTGGTTGGAGGTTTGAAATTTGAAAGGGGGGAAGTCGGTGATTGGCCACAGATAATCATATTATCGGCGCACAGACGCGCATTTTTGCCATTCAACATAAATTGTCCAGTAGTAGACACAGTAATTCTTCAGTGGTGTATTTCCCAGAAGCTAATTGCAATATTTAGAGGGACGCCATACTAGAGCCAGCAGCTCAGCTGAGTTTTGCTAGAATATAACTGTGTTCTCTATTCATAATTCTGAAGTGTGAGTTTCTGTTTGGCACCAAAGCGGTGTCAAATGCTGTGGTAATAAATACAAGTGTGGACCAGTGCAGTCTAGTATTTTGTCAGAGCAGCCTTATATTGCCCCCAAGCACGGAGAGGTGGGGCCACCAGATTCCAGCACCAGAACTACTCAGTCAAGATACGTGAGCGTCTGGCCTGCTGGACATTCACCAACTTATTTACTAACTAACACACCAACTATATTCCCATCAACTAGAACATACCATGTTGGGAAATAAAACTTGTATTCCTCCCATCAGTAAATGGACAATGTTTGGTAGTCATAGACTGGGAGTGATGAAGCCACCCCAACAGCACATCCATTAATCGTTCTCCCAGAGAAATTACAAATATAAACAGTAGTAATATTAACTAGTCTTGTAAAATACATATGTACACACCTTTCATTTATTATGCCATATATTCATGCATTTCATTCATAATTTCAAAACCTTTCATATGTTCTGACCAAAATAAAACCTTGGTTCAGAACAAATAAACTTAAAGAAAATTTAATATCAAAAATTTAAACAGCTTGAGTTAGTTCAGTGTGTTATAAATTCTATTAATATTATTAGACTTATTAAATATCTGTGTGTGTGTGTATGTAATCTACCACAACACATTACATATCAGTACCCTAGATTTTTAACGTAGCCACATTCATTAGTAAAAAAGATATGTGTGAGGTCGTAAGTGGTAGCAAGAAGGGCCTTCTGTAAATTCACAGCTACATTTATCTCAGGAGCCTTCACAGCTGACCTCATGCATCACACTAGGTAATATCACAACCATACAGTACCATCAAATCCACTACAGTTTCTAGAGTAGATCCTTTTTTGAACCACTTCCTTCGGGGCAGTAAGCAATTTGCCTTGCTTGTCCTTTATATATTTGAGAGGGCATTGTTTTTCCTTCCTCGTGTTTTTTAGGGTCTTATAGAACAATTTCTGGTTTTCTTGCGCATCTTTTTCTAACTTTTCTCCAAATTCTTCCAATGACTTCTATTTTGCTGCTAACACCTTGTTCTTTGCTTCTATTCTGAGTATCACATATTCTCTATATTTCTCTATTTGTCCTGCTGTGTTTTTAGCTCCTAAGTATTGTTTCCATGTCATTTTTTTCTCTCTTATTTTCTCTTTGACTTCCTGTGACCCCCAAGGTGTCCTCTTTCTCTTGTTCCCATATTCCATATTGTTGTTTTTTAATGCCAAGATATATTTGAGAACTTCATGTACTGTTAGAAAACAGTACTTTACTCTGGAAGAGAGGATGGACAGCACAATGAAGGTGTAGCCATTATTCTACAGAAAGGAATAGAAAGGACATTACTGGAATGGAAACCCATCAACAACAGACTGATAAGATTAAGATTGAGAGGTAGATTCACCAATACTACAATAATACAATGCTACGCACCAACGAATATCAGCGATGAAGAGGTCAAGGATGAATTCTATCAACAACTGCAGAAAGAAATGGAAGACACACCTAGATATGATCTTATTATAGTAATGGGAGACCTCAATGTTGAATTCATCTGGGCTTGATGGTATCAGCAATAAGATTCTACGATACGCTGCGCCCATCATTTGCGACTCCTTAACCTATGTATACAACCAATGTATTGCACACAACTACTTCCCCACAACATTTAAATCTGCCAAAGTGTACCCCCTCTATAAATCTGGCTCACATAGCGATCCCAACAGCTACAGACCAATATCCCTTCTATCATCTCTTTCAAAACCACTAGAGAAACACATTTACAACACCAGAATGGCAGAGACAGCTGTACATTAACTTTGTTGATTTTGAAAAGGCTTTCGACAGCATACACAGGGACAGCCTATGGAAAATTCTGAGGGCTTATGGAATTCCCAGCCGCATTGTTTCCATTATAAAAAGCCTCTATTCTAACTTTACGTGCAGTGTTGGATCGAGTAATGTAACTTTCGAAGTGAAAACAGGAGTACGACAGGGATGCCCCTTATCAACAACATTATTTTTGACAGTCATAGATTGGGTGATGCGCCAGACTACAGAGGGCAGTCCAAGAGGAATTAGATGGACAACGTTTTCTGCACTGGAAGATTTGGAATATGCAGATGACATTGCACTAATCGCGCATTCACACCAACACATTCAAGACAAAACCGATAGACTGAATAAGTATGGCCAGCAGGTTGGCCTGAACATCAATTTGAAGAAGACAGAGGTCATGACACTAAATGTGGGCAATCCTGAGTCAGTAACAGTAAGGAACCAGAAGTTAGAACAGACAGACACATTTACTTACCTAGGAAGCATAGTAACACCAGACGGCGGAACAAGCAAGGACATTAACAACAGAATGAATAAAGCGAGAACAGCCTTTGCTGTTCTCAACAACATTTGGAAGTCTTCCCAGTACAGCACAAACACCAAATTAAGACTGTATGAGAGCTGTGTACTTTCTGTGCTTCTCTATGGTGCGGAATGTTGGAGAGTAACAGAGAAGGAAATGTCGAAACTGTCCTCTTTCCACACAATCTGCCTAAGGAAAATTCTCCGAATCTTTTGGCCAAACACCATCAGCAACCAAGAACTACTTATTCGGAGTAACCAGGAGGACATGCACACCATCATAGCTGGCAGACGCTGGAGTTGGGTTGGCCATGTCCTCAGAAGGGACCCTGATACCATCACAAGAACAGCTATGCTATGGACCCCCGAGGGAAAGCGAAAGAGAGGCCGACCAAAAACAACTTGGCGGAGAACTGTGGAAGCTGAGATGCAAAGAATGAACCACAGTTGGGGCACTGTACGAAGGATGGCCGCCGACCGAGCAAAGTTTGGCGGTTATGGATCAAAGAAGAAGAAGACAATGCTACGCACCAACGAATATCAGCGATGAAGAGGTCAAGGATGAATTCTATCAACAACTGCAGAAAGAAATGGAAGACACACCTAGATATGATCTTATTATAGTAATGGGAGACCTCAATGTTGAATTCATCTGGGCTTGATGGTATCAGCAATAAGATTCTACGATACGCTGCGCCCATCATTTGCGACTCCTTAACTTATGTATACAACCAATGTATTGCACACAACTACTTCCCCACAGCATTTAAATCTGCCAAAGTGTACCCCCTCTATAAATCTGGCTCACATAGCGATCCCAACAGCTACAGACCAATATCCCTTCTATCATCTCTTTCAAAACCACTAGAGAAACACATTTACAACACCACATTTCAACACTTAACAACAATCAAACTGCTCATTGATAGCCAGTCAGGTTTCAGACCCAAACATTCCTGTCACACAGCTCTCACCAAAATGGCAGACAACTGGCTGTCGAACATAAATGATGGAAAATTATGTGGTGCTGTTTTTGTTGACTTCAAGAAAGCATTTGACATGATTGACCACACTATCTTGGTTCAAACGTTGGAAACCCTCAGAATAGGCCCTAATCCACTAAACATCATCAAATCATTCCTGGCAGATCGACAACAGTTAGTGCTTCACAACAATTCGGCATCAGATTTCTCGAAGGTAGTTACATGAGTACCGCAGGGCTCTATTCTTGGGCCCCTACTCTTCGCAATGTTCATCAACGACCTGCCACTACATCTAAAATATTCAACTTGTGACCTCTTTGCAGATGATTGTACTATCTACACTAGTGACAATGACTGCGTGGCACTTGAAATGACTCTTCAAAGCGATGTAGACAATCTAACAAAATGGAGTAATATGAATCGTATGCCAGTAAACACAACAAAAACGAAATCTATGTTGATTACCACCAGACAGAAACTCCTAAGCTGCACCAAAAGATCGCTACAGCTACACGCGGAATCAATACTAATTGAACATGTAACAGAACACAAAGTTCTGGGAATAACGATTGACCAGCACTTAACGTGGAACTCCCATGTACGGAATTTAACCAAACACTTAGCACAAAAGACGTACCAGCTAGCCAAAATAAAACACTTCTTAGACGCAGGCACTAGACTATTGTTCTACACCTCACATATACAGACACATCTAGATTACTGCTCTACACTATGGGATTGTTGCCCTGTTTCCACCTCGAAGAGACTGCACTCCCTGCAAAAGAGAGCAGTACGTCTGATCACCGATAATCGCACGACACCACACACAAGGACAGGAAAGGAACCCAAAATACTGTCGCTAACAAAACGTCTTCTCTACAACAAAGCCAAGCTGACTCACACAACTCTATCTAACAATGCCCCGTCGTACCTAAGATCATTGTTTCAAACCAGTAGAAGGGAGGGACAACGATTACATCAGTTACGTCTGCCCAAACCTAGGATCGACCTGTTCAAAAAGAGTCTAGCCTATTCTGGTGCCTACTTATGGAACAGCCTTCCACACCACCTAAAAAGCCTACCTACACAATATTCTTTTAACAAAGCACTTTTCAAACACTTCCTCAACACTGATTATCTACCCCCATAGAAACAGCATTTGCCTGTCAACATCTCATCCATAGGTCAACATTTCTTTTCCTCTTCCGCTCGTTTTTTTGGTGTGAATAATTTGTTTTATATCCATGTAATATCATTATTATATTCACTTTAAAATATTATTATATAATGTAATGTATGTATGAATGTACCCACATAATACTGTACTTTAGAAATGTGAGTCGTGAGAATGTACCCGCTTACCACTGTACTTTAGAAATGTGAACTTTTTTTTTTTTTTTTTACTGCTAAAAGACTTTTCCTGCCCCAGAAGTGCGTAAGAATGTATGGACATAAGCGAGAATGTGTTTATGTAATTTTTGTATTGATGATTGATGACACATTCAAAAATACAGATTAATTGTAGACGGATTGACCGCATGAGTGAGTGTCGGTATACAGAATTTATTTATTGTTTTATTTATTTTATTTTATTATTACTTTTTTCCCCCAATTACTAGCTTGTTTGTTTCCAAAAAAAAAAAAAACCCGACTCATTTTTTAAAATTATGATTGCATACTGTAAATGAATGCTGTTATGGTAACTTTATAATGTTGCATGCCTTTAAATTAATGCTTAAAGCATCATGTGGGAATGAAAGGATATAGTATGCAAGATTAATGAGAGTGGAAGGGCAGAATGTTAGACGCGCCTGCGCGCCCAATTCTTTACCCTTCGAAAATAAAGTTCGTTCGTTCGTTCGTTCCCAAGTCGGACTTCACCACATGCTTCTGCAGCAGCTGTCTTTATGATGTCCTTGAATTTAAGCCAGAGGGTTTCCAAGTCATCAGGTTGTTCTTCTGTGTTTCTCACCGCTGTAGCAATAAGCCTCTGATATCTGGTCTTAATTTCTGGCTCTCTCAGCTTGTAGGTCTTAATGCTCATTTCTCCCGATTGTTTACTTGGTTTCTTGCGTGATGTTGGGCAGTTCCTAGGCTGAGCAACTCTTTCAGTTGTTCTTTTGATTGTAAGCAGGTAGTGATCACTTCCAATCTCTGGCCCCCTCCAGACTCTAGCATCCCGGACATATTTGAATGAGCTCCTCCTAACAATGGCATAGTCGATCACTGACTTCTCATTCTTTGTTGGTTCACATCTAATGTATGCAAGTATGCGCTTATGGGGGAACTTTGTGTTTGTAATGATCAGATTCTGCTCACTGCAGAATCTAAGGAGTCGCTTTCCATTGTCATTGAGAGTATCTTCTCCATATCTTCCGATAACTCCACCCTATCTAGCATGGTCATTTCCAACTCTGGCATTGAAATCTCCGAGCATGATAATTTTATCTAGGTAGTCATCCACTGTCCTTTGAAGCAGCTCAAAGAATTCCTCCTTGACCTCTGCTCTCTCATCCTCATTTGGCCCATACACTATGACCAGGTTGACTATGGTTTCTCCTTCTTTTAGTTTTACAACCATAATGCGCTCCGAGACAAAGTTCCATCCCTTGATACTATCTTTTTGGTTTTTGGCCACAATGCAACCCACGCCCCCTTTAGCTCTTTCAGATGTGGGTACACTGTAGAGCAGCATGTTGCCATCTAGATCCATGACTCCTTGTCCTTTTTTTCTTTGTTTCCGTTATAGGCAGGATTTCTAATTTTGCTTTCCTCATCTCTTCCACCAGCTGCTCTTCTTTCCCATTTATACTTCTTGTGTTCCAAGTTCCATAAGTCGTAGTCCGTTCCAGTTCGTCGCCTTTAGAATCAGTCCGGTTTTCTCTCTTGTAGTTCGCGTAATCATGTTTTAAAGCAAACAGGTGATTGGTCTGTTGTGCCTTTGCATGGTGGAGGGGCTGCCTCCTTACGGCCTCCATGGAGGCCGCCCTCCTCCTAGGCGGAATTTCGCTCATATTCATGCAGGCCTAATGAGAAAAGGTGCACTCGAGAACATGGTAGCAGCCGGGGAAAGAAGACGAGAGTGAAGAGAGAATGCATAGTTCTTATATTCGAGCAAGAGAAGAAATGCACAAAAGTGAGGAACGTCAAAAATCTCATCATCATCATCAGTTGCCATCTCCACAACGAAGGTTGGCTGTAATGGATCTCCAACGTCTTCTGTCTCTTGTCTTGGTGGTGCACTCTGATAGACTCTTTCCTGTCCATCTCTTGATGTTGTCTTCCCACTTATAGCGCTGTCTTCCCCTTGCACGTTTGCCTTCAACTCTCCCTTCTGTTATGGTCTTCTGCAAGGTGTTATGCCTTTTTATGTGGCCAAAGTATTTTAGCTGTCGAACTTTGACCTCCCTCATTAGTTCTCTTTTCATACCTAGATTTTCTAGGACCTCCTTATTTGTTTTCATCTCTTTCCATGAGATACGCCCCATTCTTCTATATATCCACATTTCAAGAGCCTCAATTCTTTCTTCCAACTGCTTATTCATCGTCCATGTTTCTGCACCATACAGAAATGCAGAATATATATAACACTTTATGATTCTCAGTTTTAATTTGTGAGATAACTGTTTGGATGTCAGTATATGTTTCATGTTGTTGAATGTAGCTTTGGCCATTCCTATTCTCTTCTTGATTTCTGTTTCACATCTGCCATCTTCTGTTATTATATGACCGAGATATACGTAGCTCTTGACTTGTTCCAGGATTTCCCCATTTACGCTTATCTTTAATGTGGGTTTATCGTCTGTTTTGCTAATTATCATAGTTTTTGTTTTCTCAATATTAATGTCGAGTCCATATTCCTGACTTATACTGTTCACTTGCTTCACTAGTTCTTGTAACTCCTGTTCGCTTTCAGCTAACAACACGGTATCATCTGCATATCTAAGGTTGTTTATTGACCTTCCACTGATGTTCAGTCCTGGTATTTCTTGTATCTGTTTGAAAATTTTTTCGGTGTATAAATTAAATAGGCAGGGGGACAGCACACAACCTTGTCTGACACCTCTTTTTATGTCTATGTATGGTGAATAATTCCTTCCAGATCTTACTGTGGCAGTTTGCTCCCAATAAAGGTTACTGAGTATTCTTATATCTTTTCCATCAATACCTATGTCTTCGAGGCATTCAATTATTTTCTCATGATGGACTCTGTCAAAAGCCTTCTTATAGTCAATGAAGCACATATACATACTTTTTTGGACCGCTGTATATTTTTCTGCTAATATTCTTAGGCAAAATATTGCCTCTCTTGTTCCACTGTTCCGTCTAAAACCAAACTGCTCTTCCTGGATTTCGCTGTCTACTTTACTTTTTATTCTTTCCTGTATGATTTTGAGCAGTATCTTAATTGCATGACTCATCAGGCTGATTGTTCTGAAGTCTGAGCATTCTGTTGCATTTAGTTTTTTGGGCAATGTTATAAAAACTGATGTCTTCATGTCGTGTGGTATATATCCTGTATTGTATACATCGTTGCATATTTCTGTGATTGTATCTACACCAAAGCTCTCCAGAGCTTCTATCATTTCAATTTTTATGTTATCCATGCCTGCTGATTTTCCTTTTTGTATCATATGAATGGCATTCTCTACTTCTGATCTGAGAATGTTTGGGCCTTCATTAGAATCTGGTGATGGTTTTTTTACCTCTGTTGTCCTCGAATAATTCTTTTACGTATTCTGCCCATCTGTTTGATATGTCTTTCTCATCAAGTAATATTACACCATTTTTGTTCTTGATACAGCTTCCTCCTTGTGCAAACCGTGACCGATTTGATAATTTCTTTATTTCTTCATGCATATCTCTTGTCCTGTGCTTTGCTTCCAAGTCTTCTATTTCCTTGCATTTTGTTTCTATCCACCGTTCTTTTGCTTCTCTACACATAGTACGTATGTCATTGTCTATTGTTTTATATTCTGGAGTGTTTTTTTGCTTTCTTTCTTTCGGTCATTTTATTCAAGATGTCATCTGTCATCCAAATTTGATTTTTCTTAGACTCCTTTTTAGGTAAATTTGCATTTGCTGATTGTATGCTTGTTTTTAAGCATTCCCATTTTGCGGTTGCTTTTTCTTCTGGGTTTTCTCTTCTATACTGCTCCATGCTTTCTGTCAATAATTGTTGATATTTATTTTTGACGTCGATTAAATATTTCTGTTTTATATCTGGTTGTTTCAGCGCTGATATTTCTATCTGGGGTTCCTCCTGTCTTCTGTTTCCTGCTCTTTTCAGCTTTATATTTACTTTGATGACGACTGGATTGTGATCTGAATTTATGTCGGCGCCAGGATATGTCTTTGCACTTGTGACACTGTTCTTAAATCTATGTTTTATCATGATATAGTCGATTTGATTTCGTGTTATATCTCCTGGGCTTTTCCATGTGTATAATTTCCTTGGGTGGTGTTCAAAAAAGGTGTTACATATGACCAGCTGGTTTTCTTCACAGAACTGGATAAGTCTGTCTCCTCTATCATTTCTTGTCCCTAATCCATACTGTCCTACTATTTTCTTGTATTTTCCTTTTCCTACTTTTGCATTCATATCACCCATTACTATCAACACATCTGTTGATTTGACTGGTTTAAGTGTGTGTTGTAGCTCTTCATAGTATTCTTCTATTTCTTCCTCGCTGTGATCTTTAGTTGGTGCATAAGTTTGTAAGATTGATATGTCGAATGGCTTTGCTCTCATTTTTAGTAACATCATTCTGTCATTGTGTGTCCAGTATCCACATACGTATTTTTCTAACTCCTTCTTTATCAACATTCCTACCCCTCTTTCATGTTTTTCTCCGCCTGAGTGTATAAGCGTGTACTGGTCTCTTTTTATGTAGCCTGTATCCAAAAGTCTTGCCTCTGCAACTCCCAGTATATCGAGTTTCATGTCTGTTGCTTCTAATATAAGATTGTCAAGCTTTCCTTCTCCGTTCAGAGTTCTAACATTCCATGTTCCTATTTTTAGGCTTCTCCTACTAGTTTTTTAGGTGGTCTTTCTCAGAATGCTCCCTTTCAACAGAATTTAAGGAACACTCGTCATTATGTACTTCCTTACTCATTAGAGGAGTTGCCTCTTCCCTGTTAATTTGTACAGTAGATTCTTCCCCAGGGGACAGAGAGTTCTCTACATATCGTTTCTTATCTTGTTGTTGTGATCCCATTAATAATACTAATAATAATAATAAATTCTTTAAGCGCCAAACACGGCGCATAAGGCAGAAACCAGTGCTCTCCAGGTTGTTCGTTGTGACGCCACTCCTCTTAGCTCTTGCACATTATTTAGGCCCAACGTTCTTCCTTCTCTTATTATTGTTCTTCTGAGTGTTTCTTTTGGTCTTCCTTTTTTCCGCTTACCCTCAGGAACCCAAGTGAGCGCCTGTAGTGGTATTCTGTTGTTTTGCATTCGTAGGACATGACCGATATATGACCATCGTCTTTTCCTTATATAGTCGGAGACATATTTCTGCCTAGAGTCTTCTCTTATTTGTCGATTAGTCTTGAATTCTTTCCAACTGATGTTCATGAGTTTTCTAAGACATTTGTTCTCGAATGTATTCAGCTTGTTCTCCAATGATTTTGTTATTTTCCAACTCTCACAGCCGTATGTTAACACTGAGATAACATTTGAATTAAACAGACGAAGCTTGGTATGTATATTCAATGATCGTAATTTCCAAATGTTAGATAATCTATTGAAGGCGCTAGCTGCCAAAGCAATTCTAGTATGGATTTCTCTTGTTGTGTCACCATCCTGAGTCATTTTACTGCCTAAATAATTGAAACTTTCAACTTTCTGTAGTTTTTCCCCGTTCAAGATGGTATCAAAGGTCTCGTTAGAAAAGTTCATAGCTTTAGTTTTAGAGGCATGTTCCCATTACGTTCTGTAAAAATCTAGTTCCACGTAAAGATTTAAAAAAAAAATTTGCCCCGGGTGAGGATTGAACTCACGACCTTCAGATCGCTCTGCTTTATTTGGATTATGAGACTGACGCGCTACCTACTGCGCTACCGAGGCCGCTAACGTTATTATAGAAATCTTTAATAATATCGTTAACTAAAGTTATGAAAACTGATTTGACGAGATAATCATAGTTGATGAAAATTGTTCATTGCGGAAATCTTTGTTGCTGCTAGTTATAGTAGTTTCTTGTTTTTGCTCCGATGGCCATGGTAACCCTGCACAAATAATTTGTAAAATCTTGTTTTGCTTAACAGTTTCTCTTACTTTCTGTCTCTACCGCAAGGTCACATATTTTATTATTACGCAAAGTGGCCCATATCATATAGGCCTACTCTAAAACGAGTGAACGAAGGCCCACTTTTGCAAGAATATGAAGATTTAAAGGTCCGACCAGGGGAAAACTTATGGTGATCTGACAGACTTGAAAGTCTTCTTCTTCTCGTTCGCTGTTGTTTAGAAATGTCTACACAAGAAGTCCGGTTGTCTGGATGTATGTTGCTGTGGTTGAAAGTTCTTCAAGACTCCCAAACAGCTTTGTGTGGCCTGGATGTGCGTCTCTGTGGGCCAATGTTCAGTTCGCAATTGACTAAGACAGACTTGAAAGTGATGAAGGAGTCGTGAAAAGACCTTCAGCCGATGGCACAGGACAGGAAGGCATAAGGTCTGTGCTGATGATGATAATTAGTTAACTAATTTATATTAGATTACGTTGTTTCTTTTCAGTAGGCCTATTCCTATTTTTTAAAGAGGGGGAGCATATACAGCGGCAGCCTGCCTTAGCACACGAATAAGTCAGTTGTAAATCGTTCTTGTCACTCGTTGGCGGCGACTATCTTATATTTTCTCATTTGACTTTTTTTTTAAACATCATTTTCCTTTGCGCTTCCATGTAAAGCATGTAGCCACCATTACAGCTGGTGCCGTTGTAGGACGCCTGCATCTAGCAGTCACGTGCTCTTATAGCAGTTGTTTATGTGGCTATTTGCTTTGCATGATCAAGTTAGCAGTCCGATTCGTAGCCTCGGCAGACTCCAAAAGAACGTTGCCACTCGTTCAGCACAGAATATTCACTTGGAGTGGTTTCCCTTTAGCAGTGTTTCGTGAACGGTCACACTATTTGAGGTTCAAAACGCAGAGACAATTATAAACAAAATAATTTTTAAAAAGAGGGGTGGGGGGTTGTTAAACTTGAGGCTTTTGGTTTACTGTTTAACTGACTTTTATTTGTAAGGTGACCATATTTTCAAAACCCTAATACGGAACAAAATAGTAGATTTGACCTATTTCAATGCAAAAAATCGGGACAAAAGGGTAAAGAAAAGGTCAAAAGTCGGGACATGTCCCGGAAAAATCAAGTTGATGTCAATTTAAAATAATATACATTTTATATATACATTTGAATAACATACATTTTACTGTATAAGTTTAACTACTTAAATTAGTAAGAGAGAAAAACATCAATAATCCTTACTTAAGGTGAAGCTGAGTTACTATACTTTTCAGATGAGTGGATTTTTATCAATAGGTCCTTCTTTGCAAGCAGCATCTTAAAAAAACTCTACACATGTTTCCTCACAGTTCACTTTGGTTGTCAACATAGCTTTCAAAGTTTCAACACCTAGCTGTGTTTTATCACTTGCCCATAAGCTGTTCATCAAAGAAAACACTCTTTCTGTAGCAGCATTTGTTCCAGGTAGACAGAAAAAAAACTCTGCCAACTTCAAAATATTTGAAAATGTCACATTATTGTTTTTGAAGTGGGAAACCATTTCAATCCAATGTTGTGGTGGCAATGTTTTTTGGCACTCCAATCACTAATTGTCCGAGAAGTAACAAACTGCATCATATAGACATATTCGTCATAAATTTCAGTTTCTGTAAAGTGGGCTGAAGGTAATGTTTGAATCACTAGTGATGATGATATCTCAATATCTGCCCAAATTGGTATTCTGTTCAGCGTTACCCAGCTGTAGGATTCTAGGTCTTGAAAATTTTTTGCAGCCCATTTATTCAAATAATTGAAAGCTGTTTCATAGAACAAAGAAACGCTAGCATGAAACGTTTTCACATCCTCCTTTGGAAGTCCTTCCATTTCCAGCTTTTCAAGGATTAGCTTAACTCTTGATGGCAAGAAACAGTCTTCCAGTTTGGACTTCAAAATAGTTTTCAATCTGTTGATGCTGTCAATGACTTCAAACACAGTGACCGTCTGTCCCTCTATTTTTTGCACTGCTTCGTGAAATGGAGAGGCTTGACTGTGAACAAAAACAAGCCATGCCTCAGATAGAGGATTTTCAAAGAATGTCTGTATAAAAACTGGGCATCTGTCTTGAGATTGAAAATATGATTTTAGAGGCAGGAACATATGAAGAACCCTTTCAACAGCAGGCAGCAGAGCAAGCCACCTAGTCTGAGCATAACCTAAGATCATCTGGAAGTCTGTTTCCACAAACTGGCAAAACTCCTTGAGTCTTTCAACTCGTACTGTGTATGATTTGAAGAGTAGATAAATTTTAGCAATAATCAGCTCGACATCAACAGGCAGTACATCTGCAGCTGTTCGAACAGTGTTGTGGAAAATATGACCTGCACACCCAACTCCTATAAGACAATGTCCAAGGTTTTCTTGCAGTTTTTTGGGTTCTTGTGCGTTTATTCACCGGTTAAATCAAATTCTGGAAATTTATTACCAAAATGAGAATTAGTGTTTTCTGACTGGAAAATGTTAATTTCACATTGGATTTGGAGGCAAGTTAAAAAAAAAAAGCGTTTCTCTTGCATTCATAGTTGACACGCTTACGACAGACCCGCCCTCACACACCACCCCCCCCCCCCCCCCCCCCGTATTTTAAAAAAAAAAGTTTATAAACCAATAGAACGGAATTGAATCAGTTCTACAAGTTAACGGTACAAAGAAAACAAGGGAAATCGCTGCCGTTGCCTTCTCTAACTCAAGATCAGAATCAGGCACCCTTTTACAGCTGGTTTGACTGATGCGTGACACCTGTTCCCTTCCTCGCTGCCGTTGCCTTCTCTAACTCAAGATCAGAGGCAGGTACCCTTTTACAGCTGGTTTGACTGATGCGTGACACCTGTTCCCTTCCTCGCTGCCGTTTCCTTCTCTAACTCAAGATCAGAGTCAGGCACCCTTTTACAGCTGGTTTGACTGATGCGTGACACATGTTCCCTTCCTCGCTGCCGTTGCCTTCTCTAACTCAGGATCAGAGTCAGGTACCCATTTACAGCTGGTTATGGAGTGTTAGAGACTTCACCATACTAGGTCCAGCATCGAGAGGTGGGGAGACCAGTTTCCTTCCTCGCTGTCTTTTCCTTCCCTAACTCAAAGTTAAGTACCCATTTATAGCTAGGTAGACCCCATCTCTCGATGCTGGACCTAGTATGGTGAAGTCTCTAACACTCCATAACAGCTGTAAATGGGTACCTGACTCTGATCCTGAGTTAGAGAAGGCAACGGCAGCGAGGAAGGGAACAGGTGTCACGCATCAGTCAAACCAGCTGTAAAAGGGTACCTGCCTCTGATCTTGAGTTAGAGAAGGCAACGGCAGCGAGAAAGGGAGCAGGTGTCACGCATCAGTCAAACCAGCTGTAAAAGGGTACCTGCCTCTGATCTTGAGTTAGAGAAGGCAACGGCAGCGAGGAAGGAAACAGGCCACCCCACCTCATGAAGCTGGGACCCAGTACATCGAAGTCTATAACACTTCACTCCCCTACGGCAGAATGTGCTACGTGACTACAACCTTACGAACGGCAGGCGTGTTTTAAAAAAAATTCTAAGCAACGGGGGAGGGGGGAGAGGACAATGACACTTTTTTCAGTCAAGAAAGAGTACGGTGATCGGTTTGGGTAATAAATATCCAGAATTTGATTTAACCGGTGAATAAACGCACAAGAACCGTTTTTTGAAAACAATATTCTGTCCTTTCCTTTCAGCACCTCCAAAATTGGAATTTGTGTTGTCTGCGCATAATCCAACTACTTTCCTGTCTAAACCATTTTCAGTTATGCAGTCATTAAGAAAACTTACAATATCAGATGTTTCACCTGGCAATGACTTTAATATTTTAATTTTCACTCCATTACTGTGATCAAAGTATCTGACAAGCAAAGGAAAAATCTTGAATTCATTGTGGTTGGATGCATCTGTCAGTACAGAAATAAATGTAGACTTTTCTAGGTCACACCTTAACTCATTTACAATATGGGGTGCCAAGACATTTCGAATAATGGCTTCTGTTTTCGTACGTGCACATGCAAATTTTGGCTCTGAAGTAATTTTGATGTGCAATCCATAGACCTGAAAGTATGATTGTGTAGCACTGTATGGTATGCAAAGGCGCCTTCTATAGCAGCTAATTGCTCTTCTTGGTCACCAATTTTATCAGCTCTGAAGTAAGTGGTTAACGACGAGCTTGATGCAGCTGTAACGACGGCTCTCTTATGTTTCTCACTGCTTATGTGGTTCTTAATATCACCACGTCCACTATGGCTTATCGAAAACCCGGAGGCACATATATTGCATCGTACATTGAAGTTTGATGTACTCTTTAATAAACGGATATTCCTTTTGTAAATCGTCATTGAAACTGCATTTACGCTTTGGTACCATTTTCTTACAACAATAACAAAATATGCACAAATAGTTCACCGTTTAAATTAAATAAACGTATACCGCACGCAAAATCTTGGTACTTTACCACTACCTAAAATTTCAAATAACTGCGAATATCACATTGGAACTACAAAACTAATTCGTGGTCCTGACAACCTCTTGTGCTGTTTCGGCGCCAGTTCACTAATAATTAAAAATTCCCTCAAGTCAGCCACGGAATAATAATTTTTTTTTTTATCTGTGAGATTTATGCCAAATTGGCAAATTCGTCCAAAACCGGGACAAATTGGCGTCCCGGATTGCATCGAAAAAAGGTCGGGACAAATTATCAAAAATGGTCGAAAACCGGGACTGTCCCGGAAAAACCGGGACGTCTGGTCACCTTATTTATTTGTCAATTTATTTATTTATAAGAACCCCCCCCACTGACGGAGTGATTCACAGACTGACAAAATATTAACTCTTTATCCATCCTAAGCCACATTCCGTGGCTCAAAGGTCGACTCCTTAACCGTCCAAAGCCACACTCCGTGGCTTTTACATTTGAAAAATGCGAATAAATGTTTCCACGAAAGTTTGATTCATATATTGACTGACGGACCGAGTGACTGACTGATGTTTATTTATTTTTTTAAAATTAATGAAGATAAACAGAAATCCCGTTCAACCTTTGATGGGTTATAATTAGGATATATATATTGTTTTCAATTCCAAATAATATGAACAACTGCCGACATGAGAAAGTGGCATCACATTTGAAAATAGGGATACTCACAATTGTGCTTAGGCCTATACGTTAAATAATAAAATAAAAAACAAACAAACAAAAACTATAAAACTGACTGATGTGCTCCTGATGACTGACTATTTTGACGGACCGACTTACGAACTGATGTACGAACAGACTGATTTATTGGTGGACTGAATGAATGACGGACTAACTGACAGACTGACCAATGTATTGACTGATATACTGACTGGTGAACAGACGAACTGAATGATGAGCTGACTGATATACTGACTGGTGGACTGGCTGATGGACTGAATGATTAACTGACAGTGATTGACGGAATAACTGATTTATTGTAACAATGTAACTTGCGATAATTAATTGTTTTAATATCTCTCCCTTGTCCATAGTCATTGTCTAGAAGCTAACATGTTAGCTTTCATATTTCCACGTACCCCTTGTTGAGGACTGTTTCGCGGCTTGCAAACATGTGAATGGTTGCAAACATTCGCATGCGTGCACCACGATACTCCTCAATTGAATTAATACTGGAAATCGCGCAGATCAATATATGACGCGTCAAGCCTAGTTACAGTAGTCTACCTATGGCCTGCGGGCCTGATGGCCGGCGTGCCATTCGACAGTGTTTCAATGTGTGGCACAGCCACTTATGGATAGTGTTTCAATTGTGTGGCATAGCCACTTACTCAAGTGTAGAACCGTTGTGTTCTGGCTTTAAGCCGATATAAGGATATGTGTCTAAAGACTAGGAAAGTCTATGTATGGCCATTGAGCCAAATGGCAGTGTTGGAATGTGTGGTGTAGTGGTTTTGATGGTATTGTATGATGGTGATATTACTAAGTGTAATGTATGAGGTCAGCTGTGAAGGCTCCTGAGATAAAATGTAGTTGTGATTTTTCAGAAGGCCTTTCTTGCTACCACTAAGACCTCACACCTATCTTTTTTCCTAATGAATGTGGCTACGTTATAATCTAGGGTACTGAATGTAATGTGTTGTATTGACATATACAAACACACACACACAGATATTAAATAATATATTATCAATAAAATTTAGAACACAATGAACTAAATCCAGCTGGTGAAATTTTAGAAAGTAAATCTTTTTTTAAATTTATTTGTTCTGAACCAAGGTTTTATTTGGCCAGAACATATGAAAAGATTTTGGAATTTATGAGTGAATGGCATGAATAAATGACATGATAAATAAAATGTGTGTACGTGTACAAATTTTAAGATTAGTTAGTATTTCTACAGTTTATAATTTTATTTTCCCTGGGAGAACGATGAATAGATGTGCTGTTGGGGTGGCTTCATCCCTCCCTGTCTAAGTTTACCAAACATTGTCCATTAATGATGGAAGTAAATGGGATGTTTTAGTAGGAATTCACTTTGGGTGTTATGTCTATGAAGTTGGTGTAAATCCAGCAGACCAGCCTGCTTACGTAACTTTGAAGAAGTAGCGCTGGTGCTGGAATCTGGTGGCCCCACCTCTCCGTGCTTGGGGGCAATATATCGGGTGGCCCCACCTCTCCGGGCTTGGGGGCAATACAAGGCTGTTCTGCCGAGATGCGACACTGCACGGGTCCTCACTGTCAATTATCTACCCAGCATTTGACACCACCTTTTGGTGTCAACATAAAAACTCACAGCTCTGAAATAAAGTATTGGTTTGGGTTCAGAACCTTACCTAAGGAGCCACTTCTACACGTAACAATTTACAATAACACCATTTAGACAGGGTCAGATCTCTCTGACCATACAACACATCTTACCAAGTTGGTTTCCCATAGGATAAGTTCTCCCAGACTACATATTCAGAAATATGTTTATTAGCTTCTTGCCCTAGGATATGATAGGTGATATGTTCCACTGATCTCAACACTTGATCTGTCCTTCCTAATCATTGCTGGAGTATATATATTGTTTGTCCCTAGACCCTGAACTAGGGCGGGGGGTCTAGAGCAAATCCTTACTTGTTTGTAAGGCTAGATTTCGATATGGCAGTATCAAATCACTCGAAACATTAAACAATATTCAAAATATACAAAGAAATAATTTCAATCTTACCAGATTATGAATAAAGAACACAGAAATGCTAGCAAAACTCAGCTGAGCTGCTGGCTATAGTATGGCGTCCCTGAACTTATTTCAATTTATTTCATTTGGAAATCACCACACTTGAAATTTACTGTGTCTATCACTGGACAACTATTGAGGAATGGCCCCAAATGCGCGTCTGAGCGCCGATAATATGATTGTCTGTGGCCAATCAATGCCTTGGTTTTTTTAAATTCAAATTTCCTACACTAAAGTCATTTCAGTCATGCTTCAGTCAAGTATGGATTTTTATCTGTTAGTCCGTCCGTCTCTACTTGCGTTTTCACAAAAACGTACTTGTTTTTTGAACCAACCTATTCGTCCCCTCTACACTTTTTGTCTGTAAAGTTATTTTTAGCCACAGCTCCCACCAATGTCCCTTCTCTTTCATTCTAACTAGATTTGGACACTTGAGTCTTCAAGGTCGCGATTTTTGTGCAAATAGTGACTTGTTTGATTCAATGCAGTCTTTCGCTGATGTGAACAACACTGTCTTTTGTCATTATCTTCATTATTAGCTATCCGTCTGTATAAATAAAAGCATATTATTTCACTGCTCAGAATGGGCCATCCGGCCAGCTAATTTTTATATTCCTAACATTAATATTAAGAAAAAGTTACTTTTTAAATTTTGTAATATTTCAAGCATCTGCGTTTGCCGCTGAATTCAAATAAAAGGCTTGGTATCGCAAAAGCGTCCAATAAATGACTGTGGCGTATCATATCCAAGGTCCCTTCTGTCGAGTTCCTTACTTTATGTCAACTTGGGAAACGTGACTTTTTCTCCGTTCCCCCCCCCCCCCCCCCCCCCCCCCCCCCCCCAATTGCGTCTCCTTAACCTTGCTAGTCTCACGCAATTTTTTCAGTCATATTTTTTTCCTTTTGATCCGCCGTTCTCATCCCGTTCAAATGGTAACCGTTTTGATTTCCCGTCTAGCAAGTCAATTTTTATGGAGGGTGATGACCCGCGGTCAGGGCGATCATGTACTATCAGCAGCTTACGCATTATGTTTTTATCCTTACATTTTATCCTTTGGAGATATTTTTACGTTGTATCACTTGTTAATTTTATGACACATCTCCCCACTTGAAAACATGCCTACGGCAAGTTCTAAAACCAGTGATACACATAGATAAAATCTCTCCTCACGTCTGCCATTACTCTAATTTTGATCACAGGGGTGCCGACTGAGGAAATCTGCACCGACATTCAATTTGCCTGGGATATATTGGATACTAAACTGATAAGGTTGAAGCAATAAAGACCACCTCAGCAATCTTGCGTTTTCATGCTTAGCCTGAGATAAGAATACGAGAGGCTGATGATCCGTCTCGACCACAAAAGTCCTACCATACAGATAGATTTGAAACTTCTTTATTGCCCAGATTAACGCTAAACATTCTTTTTCGCTTGTGGAGTATCCTTGTTCCGCCTTATTCAATTTGCGGCTTGCATAAGCGACTGGTTTCAGTTCCCCATCAGGTGAAGATGATCTTTGCAACAAAGCCCCTCCGAGTCCTACATTACTTGCATCGGTTCTTAAGACAAAGTCCTGTGTCAAATCAGGCAGTTTGAGAATAGGCCTGCTAGTGAGTTTTTCCTTTAACTCTTGGAACGCTAGTTCACATTGTGCAGTCCAAATAATTTTATCTGGAAGTCCCTTGCGAGTCAGATCAGTCAGAGGAGCACAAATAGCGTTAAAATTTTTTGATGTATTTCTGATAAAATCCGCATAACGACACGAATGATCGCACGTCCTTTTTTGTTTGTGGTCTAGGTGCTCTCTGCAGTTTTTCCAAATTCTTAGGATCAGGGGTCATATTACCCTGATATACAGTGTGCCCCAAGAATTCCAACTCTTTGCATCCAATACAACATTTTGTTGGCCTAGCAGTTAAGTTCGCCTCCCGAAGTCTATTAAATAACATCTCTAGAGCTTCAATGTGTTCTTCAAATGTCTCTGTGGCGACGAGAATATCATCCATGAAATTCGTGATACATGGGTTATTCAGGGGATCCAACAATTTGCGCATCATCCTTGAAAATACACTCGGAGCATTTTTCAGTCCGAATGGTAGCATATTGAATTCATAATGTCCATCCGAAGTGCTAAAAGCCAAATAAGGTCTCACTTCAGGCTTCACTGGGATCTGGTAATAGCCTTTACTAAGATCCACCTTTGAAAAGTATTTTGCCTTGTTCAGTCTGGCAAATAACTGTTTTGTGTCTGGTAATGGATCCACTTGTCCTTCTGTGACAGCATTCAGTTTCCTGTAATCTATGCACAGTCTGTGTTCCCCAGACGGTTTCCTCAACAAAACGACACTAGAACTAAAAGATGATTCACTGTGCGAAATAATCCCCTCCTTCAACAAATAATCTATTTCTTCCTTCAATGCCTTCTCCTTCGCGAACGGAATAGAATAGGCTCTCATACAGATTGGGTTTTAGTCTACCAGTTTCATGTCATACTGTAGCAAATTTGTATGGCCTGGTTTATCTGTTAGTACATCTGTATGTTCCTCCAGAACCTGTTGAACTCTCTCCCTCTGGTTTTTAGTCAGGTGCTTACTGACTTTTACCTGTGCTGCTGTTTCACAAGGATGTAATGGGTATTCATGTGAGGTGAGTGGTTCCTTTTGCATCTGGGTTGCAATAGCCAAGGTCAATAAGGGGGTGCTTTCCTGGAGTGGTCTGTCCAGATACTTCTTTAATAAGTTTACATGATAAACTTTCTCCTTCCCCTTTTTGTTAATTTTATAGTTTGTTCTAGACACCTTCTCTAGAACCGTATAGGGACCTTGCCAACCAATTTGTAATTTATTCTGGCTACCGGGTAGTAGAAGAAGCACCTTCTCTCCCACAGCTAGTTCTCGGTCCTTTGCCTTCCTATTAAAATATGCTGCATGTTTCTTCCTGGCTTGTTTCAAATTATCATTTGCCAGTTTCCATCCAGCTTTCAAACGAGTGGTCAGTTCGTTCACGTATTGATAAGATGAGGTAACAGGTTCTTCCGCCTTCTCATCCGTCCAGGTCCTTAATAAAGTTACATCTGGATCTTTAATTTATCATACTTATTTTTCATGGAACCCATCGGGTCCCGTCCATTAGAAGCTTTATAATGAGGACTTTTCTTCCTAGAATCATCACTCACAAATCGACCACTACCAATTTTTTTCTGGGGTTTGTCTCCCCACTTTAGATTGCTTATGAGAGATCTTCGCTCTCTTGTCTGTTCTTCCAGTTTATATAAGTCTGACCGAGGGATTGTCATCTTATCCTGGGTAAAATTTCTTCTTTGTACTCTTCGCATAGTGGCCATGTTAATCCATTCAAGTGAAGACTGGGTGTGAAAAGGGGGCTCCCATTCCACTTTGTCTACCCGAGTATAATTAGTTTTCCTTTCAGGCCTAAAGTTGCCCCGTGGCGTTTCTAGGTCCTGCACATATTTTCTCTTTGTGGGTGTTCCCTCATGAAATACGCCACATGCTTCTACAAAGTTTTCAACATCGACATTTACGTCGGGCCAATAGTTTTTTTCGAGCAATCTTTTGGCAGATGGTACCGACTTTCTCATGGTCACCATCTTTTCCAACATGTAAGCTCCTTATTAAGTTTGCCCTATATATCTTGGGAAGAACTAACTGTCCGTGACCAGTGGATCTAGTTCCTGTCTTCCTGTATAATAGTCTGTTCTTCACAAAGTACTCTCCCTTGCTTGGAGGTGTGTGGCCTTTGGGCAATTTTTAAAACATGGCTTGAGTGTCCTATCCTCAGCCTGCGCCTTTCTCATCTCCTCTGGATGAGCATTTATAGGTTCACCTTCTTCCTCCTTCTTCTGTGACCTGGTCTGCACTGTCGCCATGATCACAGGTTTCTCGGGATTCCCCAAGAAGACGTATCTACACCCCAATATCAGAGGGTAGATTGGTTCATCTATCACTGCTGCTCTGATTTCTCCTTCCACATAGCGAGTTTTCACCGTTATCCTTGCGATGGGAAGTGTCATGAGTGGTATGTCCTTAGTCGCCCCTTGTATTTCCACTGTTTCTGTGGTATACTGACTTGGGTCCACTAGGCTAGACTTCACAACTGAATCATAATCCAAACCTGTATCATAAAGGCACCTTATGGTGACCCCATTACAAATAACATCCTCACAAACTGGGGGGGGGGGGTGATAAGGTTCCTGTTGTCCATTAGGATTAACCTTTAATCTTTGCGTCCCCGACTTCATTGCAGCAATGTTTGAAGGTTTCCTTCTACAAAATTCGGTGTTATGGTTATCTTTCTTGCACCATTTACACCATCTTTTTCCTTGGTTCAACGGTTTTCTTTCATTGAACTTTTGGTCATTGAACTGTGAGTTTCTGTCGCGATAGTCATTTCTTGGCCGCTCAAAGTTTGTCCTACCTTTATTTCCCTGCTCTCTATTATCAAATTTATTAAATTGCTGTGGAGCTTTAAAATTGTCTATGTGCTTCTTTTTAGCACCACTTACCTCTGCCTGGGCTGCCTGATACCTCTCAGCGACATTTAAAACCTCTCCCAACTTCTCTGCACCTTGTTCCATGAGAAATTTTCTCATGTCTGGAGCCATGGACTCTCTCAATTGCTCAATCATGATCATTTCTTTAAGATCTTGGGTCTTCCCCAGAGCAGTCCATTTCTCCAAATAGGTTTCCAGTCTAGCAGAGAATTGGTGGTATGTCTCCCCAGACAACAGTTTGGCATTTCTAAATTTCTTACGATAAAATTCACCATTCTTCTCGTACCTTAATAACAAAGCCTGTTTTAACATGTCATAATTGTCTTGGTCTTCCCTGTTCATTTTAGCAAAGACTTCATAAGAAGTACCTCTCAGTCCCTGTGATAGCTTTAAACTCCACCTCTCTCTCTCTAACCCATATGTAGTAGCTAATAACTCAAAACGTCCTAGGTACCCCTCTATGTCATCGTCTTTTTCAACAAAATGGTCTAAATGAACACCCCATAGCTGATTTTTGAGGCTCCCAGACTAGGCGTAGCATCTGAGGCAAAAGGGCTGGCACCATTTTCAGGAGCCTGGCCTTGTAACTCCAGCTCCCTTAGTCGTAACTCGTGCTCCCTTTGCAACCTTCTATCTTCTGCCTCCCTTTCGGCCTTTTTATCTTCTGCCTCCCTTTCGGCCTTTTTATCTTCTGCCTCCCTTTCGGCAGTCAATCTTTTTTCTTCTGCCTCCCTTTGCTGTCGTTTGTCTTCTGCC